>CM062834.1:8421267-8723153 GCA_031772345.1 Himalopsyche anomala
TAAAAAATATTTTATAAGCAAAGGTTTGATTTTGGCTTTTGTTTTTGTTTAGTTAGTTTGAAGATGCTTTTTAACGAAGCGAAACATGTGTCACAGCTAGCAGCGCAAGCAATGAAATAACTAAGAGATTAATTTTATATTCCTTTAAAACCAAGAACAAAAGTTTTACTGCGCTTCAAAATATTTATAAGAGTGATTAGACAAATTTTATGGAATACAAAAAACAACTGCGTTTTTTTATAAATTCTTTCTAGATTTCATATAAAAGACAATACAAAAACCGTAATGCACCCGGTGCTACTAGCTGACGACACTTTGGTCAAGTGCCACCAACTAAGTTTAGTTTGTAACTAACTTTGCTTTATAAAGTGCAGCATTTGAGTGATTTAAACGTCCTGTTGTTCTAAACAAAAATAAGACTTCCCTGAAGTATTCTCCTGTGGAGAAGATAAAGTATTCAAAATGGCGCGTATTTAAATAATGTAAAACCTAAGAGAATTAAAAATTAAAAGTTGCCAGTTTTTTTGTTATCTTTCTCTTAAAGGTAGACAAATATAATATTAATGTTAATATTAGAGACTTTAACGACAATATTTTAATATTTACACATGATAAATCCCCACTTTTTGTATCGAAAGGAAGTCTTTTTTATGTGATATTTCGTGGAACGCATCTACCGCATAAAAAGAGGATTGACTGTATAATCCTTGGTCGATTTCACAGCGATATCTGATCTCAGATTTACACCAGGCATCTTTATAGCCCCATTGTGTTGAAGATTTGAAGTGTTTCTTCATATACCTTTCAGCCAAATTTTAAATTTCCTAAATATAACAGCTTACCATTCTTCTTGCCTTAAATATATGAGCCTCAGTAAGCTGAAAATACTCATTAGTTAAAAAAAAAAAATTTTACACCCTACAACTGAATACTAAAACAATGTATCCTTCAAGTGGATATTCAAACAAGAAGTCTTGTGTCGAATTTTTTCCATTTAAGGATTAAGTTGAGTGATTTATTTAGACTGAAGTGATATGCCAGGCTTTAAAATTCACTTAACTTGCTGTTTTTTTTTTTTAATAATAATTAAATAACATAATTATTTTAAATATTATCGTTGTATAAAAAAAAATAAGCACAGCTTATTCCAAAAGGTTTTAATTTACGTATGAAAATACAATTACTATTGATTTAAAATACATATTATTTGCATTTAATTTGTAAATTTGTTTCCGGATTATTTTGAATACAAAAAAAAATAGATTGTCTTTCCACCAGCCTTCTTTTGACCCTTTAATTTAAAAGGATCTATAGTCTATATATTGATCAAAGCAAGTCTCCTTTAGTTAAAAAAATGTTGTTGGCTTATATTGGTGGTACAACTTAAATGTATTAATTGCGGCTATAGTAACACAGAGAAAATATGATTATGTGTGCGTGAGTGCTTAGTGAATGTTTACGGGTGGCACTGTCATTTGGTTTATAAATTGAGATCTGTTTAGTTCGACAATCAATCTTAAATTAAAGGTGTGCGTCATACTTTGTTTTTTAATCATATCATAATTAAAAATTTACGACACCAGCCCGTTTTTTTATATCCATACATCATTTGAGTCCACTCGCTTCAATGTACTTAATCCAGACTTGAAAAAGGCAATGCTCGAGTTGAGTATTGATTTTCAAAAACTCATACAGAGGTATATTAGTGACCCAAACCAAATTATTTCCAATGGACGCACATCAGAGATGGGTCAGATAAATCTATGCAAGCTATCTATTTCGCAAAAAGCACTTATGAGATAATCTGCTAAATTTAGCACACCCAGTTCAATTTTGACAAATGACGCTAAATAAACATATTCCCTTTGCGTACAATAGCTTTGTAAATAAGTGAGGTAACTTTTGATTAAATAGAGAAATGTTGAATGATTTAATTGGTATGCCAATTCTGTTAGTCAATTGAATATACATATATATGATTCATATATTTTTATATGTAGAATTTTTCTCTTGGAATAAGGAAAATAAAGTACTACATAAATGGTTTAGAATTTATCATTTTGTATTTGAAATCATAAATAAAAAATTAAGCTTATATACAATTTTGTAGAGCGAAATCATTCATTCAAATTGTCGTGAGCGCTGAAATTCAATAGCCAGAAGTCACACTCAAATGAATACCAATTTTATTGTTGAAAATAGTTCGTCCACATTTCCATCAGCTTATCTGATATAATGATTTCTCAAATATTCTGTTTTATTCGAGCTTACACTCATATTAAAAAATATGGCAAAAACAAATAACAAATTTAATGATCTGAATTTTTTACAAAAAAAAAAGTGTCGACAATATAAATATATGTACAAATAAAAACTTATCATATTTCCTTCTTAAGTGGAGCATATGGTCGCCACGCGGCACCTTTGTGCTATCCCGCCAATTGCTTTGCTTTATCCCATGTATGCCAGCATCCCTCAGTTCCGTCAGTTTTTTTTTACGTCAGTTCGTTTTTTTCGTTCAGTACTTGGAGAGTAGCCGACGATCGTCCAAGATGCCGGAATCTCACTGGTTGGAAGAAGAAGCAGGCAGAAATAAATCTTTCCGGAGACATGCGCAGCATGTGACTCATCCAGTTCTAACGTCCCTCCATTACCACTGACGTGACGTACGTTATTCAATTAATCTCCAAGTTCCTATAGAAATGAAACCACCTCACCTCCATTTTCCAACATAAGCATCTATTCTCAAAGCTCAGTATATATATTTTTCTGAGTTTTTGTCAGGTGTCATTATTCGATACTATAACACTGGTGTAATGCTAACGTTGAGAACATCTCATATTGTGTTAATCGTGTACAATTGTGTGTCCTAGACAGTCTGCATTGAATTAAATGTTACTCCAGTCATTCCATGGGGAATGTCTAGCTCTTTTTTGTGCTACCGTATTTCGTGATGTGTACGCCCAGGTTTTTAAAATTGTTAACCCTCTTGATGACCTGTCCCGCGCTGGTCAGGGTCTTTCAGAGTCATGTCAGATTTAGTTACACATCTATACTTGTGTTTATTTTGAGACCAATGTGACCTGGGTTAGTTCCTTACTGGCCGATAATTCCCTGGATGCGCTTAACAGATTAGTCGAATATGACAGCATTATCGGCATATTAAAGTTTACACAGCCTCAGACCGGAACTAACAACTACACATCGATTAGGCGGAATTGACCTGTGAAAAATGACGTCAAAGATAATAAATACTCAACAGTAAAAGTGAAAGAATGCAGCCTCTATATCCAGGTGTGACCTCTTCAACCATTTGGTATATGAGTTATCAATTCTCACACAACATAAATTATTTTCATATAGAAATTTGACAATGGCCACAATATTTGACGGGATCCCGTATGCATACAGTATGTTCCATAACGTATAAAACGATTTATTATTCTCGCCAAGAGAATGTGTGCCATTAGTTTCTTAGGTATTCTGAGAATAGTTATGATTCGGTCATTATAACAGTAGATAGCGTCACCTTTTTGGTAGAGTTCTAACACCTTACTCTCTACAGTCTACTCAGTCCCTTGGGCCACGCTCATTACCCCACACTTTAGCTATCAGGTGATATACAGGATGCAGAATGGCGTTAAGACCACATTCCAAAAATTCTAAGTGTATACCGTCTATACTCGGTGCTTTGTAGTTTTAGAGCTTCTTCACTGCCTAGATAATCTCGGAATGTGTGAGCGTACGGCATGAAATAGTCACTCGGTGGAAATCCATAAACGTAGCCTCTTTGGCTACTTTGGATACTGGGGTCCTAAGATGGAAGGCAGTCAGTTCAGCACCTATCAGAAATGACCCTGCCAAATCTTTCTGAGTTGAATTCTATCACTCCACCAAGCCCGCGAATGGGCGGGAGTTGGTGGTCGTTTTCCGCAGACCTCTCGAGTAATTCAAAATAGTTTCTTGGGATCATTTATGGGGGCCACCTTCTAGGTTGTCTCAATTTTACGATCCAAGAATCAGCGCTTGTCAAGTGTCATGTGTAGATTTTTTGACAACTTTGTCTTAATTTCGGTTACCAGCGCGGCGATGTTTTAGTTTTTCATGTTCAACTTCACTGTCCTTCATTGCTTTCAGCATAACTCGCTCTTTTAATTTCTCTCACGTTTTTTGGGACATTCATTTGTTGCCCGTCCTCCCTCTTTTTTCTGCCCCCTCAAAAATCCAAGAACATCTTTGGGCATAATACAATAGCACGTTTAATATTGCACCAGTCTTTCTCAATGCGATTGGACCCGGATGTAGACTGTACGGAGATGTGATCTATTTACTTTTCTATTGCAATGTTGAATTTCAGTTTGATTATCTAGTTCTGAAGTTTCTCGTCGTCGATTTTTTCTGCGCTGAGCGACTTATTTTCAAGCGGATTTTTTTGATAAGTAGTTTATGGCCCCTATACATGTCGGCATTTCCATATGTGCTAACAACGAGAAGTTTTTTTCCTATATTTCATAATGTAAACAACTTCGTGCGTCCGTCAGGAGAGGTGCATGTTTAAGAAGTGGGAGAAGATAGTACCGCCAATAGTGAGCCTATTCATAGTGGCGAATTCAACCAGTCTTTCACCGTTATTGTTTGCGATACCCAGACTATGCCGGCCCATCAATATTACATTGACTAGTCAAGTTTTTTTTTATTTCATAACATTAATTTTTCATCACGTTAAATATTATCACTATGACTAAATAGACTATTCTAAATATATTGATTTTTTCTAATCTAGTTGGCCTCAATTAAAAAAATTCTGATGTCAATGACGATTTTATATTTATATCTTATTCTTTGAAACAGTCTGAGTACTTAGCAAAACATTTGCGTAATTTTCTCGGAAATTTTAAGCTTCGATTTATTTTTAGATCAATGTATAGAAATTCGTGTTCTTTAAGTAAATATTTTTATAGTGAATAAAGTATCATCAGAATCGTTCTCATAGTCACGCGTTGTGGAGACACTTGCCTATATAGTTTTTTAAATCATACCTAGGATTATTAGTAATAAGAAAAAGTTTTTTTAAAGCGAAAATTTGGCGTTAAACACCAAAGTCGTGCAAATGTAAATCCATGTAAACTGAGGAATTATTCTGAGAAAAATGTGAATGGAGATAGCGACTTGGGATTCTGAAGTCTCAGGGTTTTCAAAGTCTTGGGACTCAAGGCGTGATGAAGTCAAAGTCCCGGGATATCCCGGAACTCGAGACTTTTATTTCCCCTTCAATAAAAATATAATTTTACTAAAATTAAATATTTGCATGTATGTATGTATTTGTGTATTACATACACTCGGCGCTTTTTTAAAGTACGCACTAGTAAATATCGCGTTTTTTTAATACAATGTTTAATAATTACTATTTTTATTATGTAATGGATATGCGCAATGTTTACGGCTCATTTTTACTAAGAAAGGATGATAAAGGTACATGTTATGAAAAAAATATCAATGAAGCCGCTTTCAGTAGTAAATTTATGACCGTAATTTGACAATACAGCTTTTAGACCTTACTTCGTCCTATTGAGACATTGGTACCTTTGTGAAATAGTGAAAAACCTTTTGTACATAAAAAAAACATCAGGTATGAACATCTAATTTTAATATTTTGTAATTTGCTTTTGCTACAGTTATATTGCAAAATATAAACACATGGTATTTGAAACTTCTGCGAAATTTTAAATCCCAAACATCTGTTTTTCTATCAGATCCATTTTATATATGCATACTTAATTTTGTTAAAACCCCGGGTAAGTGTCACGTCCCGACCATGTCGTGTCCGTTTTGCTTGGAACCCCCTCTTATATCTGCTTTCATTCAATACACGTCAGTCCTTTTTAAGGTTTCTTAACCACAAGATTTTTTTTCAAAATTTAATTTTACATCTTATTAGCACATTATAAATCACAGTCACAATTCCTGGCACATTTTCCGAACACCTCGAAACAGAATCCCTAATAGCGACTGTAGACGTAAAAAAATTAAAAGAAGTTACGCGGTGTCTTGATATTATAATAAACCTATTACACATACTATATGCAATGGTTAAACAAGTTTATCAATTAGTAACCAGGCAATTTACTTATTTAAATGTTCTAACATAAAGTATTCACTTTTTATTATAGCGTTATTTTATTGAAATTATTAAATTTATATGATTAATTTTAGCTCTAACATTTCATATTTATTAATAATGACATATTGTCCTTTTAGTTAATGGCTTATACTAATCTATTTCTAAGCACTATTTGACAACCAATTTTTGACAATTGCCTTTAATGTGAAATTGTAATAGCTAGGTCTTTAAAACTCCAAAGGGGAAAACTTTTCTAATTCATTGAATTTCGGTAGAAATAATTGAAATCGTTCATGCCCAACCATTACATAATCGGCAAACTCGACGACCTTTTATTCTAATCCCAGCGGTGGTGAAATGTTAAAATTTAGAAAGCTGAATACTGTCGCATTGAAATTTTTATTTCAATATTTCAGGTATTTACAGGACATATATTTCATTTGCTTGTGTTATGATTTTTTTCGTTATTATTAAAACAAACCCCGTTTTGTTCAAAAACTAAAAATATTAATCACGGGTTGATAGATGGACATTCTCAAAATATGTCATCAGTCTCTTAAATCATCCTCCCACATAAAAAAAATATATATACTCACTGACTAAGTGCATGGCTGTAAGACCTGTGCCAGTTCTGAATGGTTCAAAAATAAAAGTCAAAATTTATGTTATTCGAAAAAAAAAATACGTTTGTTTGCCATTCGAAGATCATCCCATCGAATATATTATATTTGCATTTGAAATACTGCATACTGCAATATTATAGGCCAAAGAAATATATAGGTCTGTTCGAGGAGGAGATAGTTAATAAGTTTGCATATCAATATTAGTTGATTGAATAATTTTGTTGAATAAAACAAATACTACATTCAATATATGATCTACTGGAGACATACGCGTCCTAAAATGATATGAAAGAATATTGATTGTAATATTTTAATCATATAGTTTTTAAAAACAAATAATTATTGTAAATGTTTAGATCACAATAGCTTAATAATAAGTTAATAAAAACATGATATTGTTGCTAATTTTACAGTTCGTATGCAAATGCAGAAGGTTATTGACAAAAATTGTAATACTGTGCATTACATGGTTTGGGACAGTCGGGCCAACTGAGAGTAGTCCAAATGACAGGAAACGTGGTTACCACTGTATTTTCCACATTATGACAGAACGAATAAAATTTACAAGTAAACTATTTTATCAATAAATCAAAAATAAATAATTGCTATGTTATTACATTCAAAGAATAAAAATCAAGCAAAAGTCTTCATTCATAAATATTTAAACGATTAAAAAAACTGAGCATCGTTTTAGTCTTGTACATTCTGCAATGTTGGTATCGTTCCAGAGCAATATCGAATGAAACGCTGGAGAAATTTATACAGTCGCCACTTTTGCGACGAGTGGCATTCAATGAATTTTGATTCTTTTCTGACCGGAATTTCGACAGTAAAGTTATCTGTATTACACAGATAATTTTACTGTCGACAGAGTATTTTTTCGATTTAAAACATTACCTTGTGTGTTTATTTGTTCCCAATTACATTTATGTCAGCAAAAATAAAAATGTATTCAACGAAAATGTGATTCGGCTACTTTCGGAAGGCTTTAAAACGTTGAAAAAAACAGACATTAGAAGGCCATGTGCTCCACATTGAGAGCGGATATGGATAAAAATGTATAAATATGCATATGTTCCACTACATTTATTTGCATTTATAAAAAAACAAAAAAAATACCGTTTTCATTTGATAAAGTAAAGTTTAGTTTTTTTAACCAACATTATTTACAAAGATACTTTCAAATAATTGTGTAGCGTTAGTTATCCACGCTGCCTAAATTGGAAATTTTAACGAATAGCTAGTTTTTACTGGAGTGAAGTGAATGCATAATGAAAAAGTCGTAATATTTTTTGACGATTTAATTTAAAAACATATTATGGTTGGTAGTATTTATAAATTCCAGAGAATTTAGGCAAACTTCATTGTAATGAATTATAGGGTCCATACATTGAGAAACAAAAGTCCCGGGACATGATCCTGAACATCTACGTAATGTCTCAGAAACTTTTGACAGAAACGTCACCCGTTGAGGTTATGTTGGTCAGAGTTGCGTCCGAACAAACGTTATTTGATTTTATTGGATGGAAACAATGCGAGTATATTTAATTGCTAATGTTTACAAGCTTCCTACAATTAACATACAATTTTATCATCCTCAATGATAGCTTATGCTTATACCATAGATAATTTCAATATAACTTATTGTCTAAGTCTCATGGTTCATTTTGACAGTTGTCACATAGGGAGACATTTCAAATTCGAAAATAGATCTCTAAAGTAATACCCGATGAGTTGATGTCGACGAGTGCTGCTTAAGTATATATTCTCGCAAGTACTATTCGGTTTTTATAATCATTATTATATGTATCTCACAATACGTCATAGTTTTATTATAAAGTCATGGCGAAATATTCTTCGACAATTCGTCTATTTCTGCGCGTGCATGCGCATGTTCTCCGTTTACGCTCGATCCCAGCGTGAATATGAGAACCTACATATCTCGGGTCACGTGAAATATTCCACGATACGACGTGAACACGTGAATTTTGTGTTTCTGGACATGTTCTAGAACCATTTGTTCATTGATGTATACTCACCTTTAACTTAACTCTTTAGTTACAGTATAAGATTTTTTTATCGTTTAATTCTCGCGGCTTGGAGACTAGAAAAATACTTCTCTGCCGATGGGGTCGTTTAGGGACCCCAGTGGTTTCCTCATTATTGGCCTTATTCTTATGAATTTTAAAAAAAAATAGTCTAAGGGCTTTAAAATATCTCTCTGCATCATTCCTCATACATTTTTTTTTTTATAAAAATCCGTGGTTTTTTAATAAATAATCATATTTTAAGTTGCGCGTAAAAAATACGTCATTCCAGTACAAATATTAATTTGCAACTGAGGCGTTTAGCGCAGTTATCTTACGAACGATCGCTGATAAGCGGGCGCTTATCTCGTTATCGCATACTCGCGTATTTATAAAAACTACAAAAGGTCCAAAACACTATGATATAAGAATACCTTAATTATAAACATTGTATCACCCATAATAAAATAGATATTTAAGAAAATGTGGGTATTGGGGTCGCATTTCTTGAGCTTAGAACCGGAAAAGTTAATAAAGGTAATCTTTGTTTCCTGGAAACTTATGGAAACAAAAACTTCAACGACTGACAGTCGATAAGCGGAACCGGCAAAGATGTGTTATTTGAACCTATGTTGTGTGAAGTGATCAATAGCCAAAAGCGATTTGACATTGACATGCCTTTCTCTCTAACGTTGACATGAATCTTACTTTATATTTTTGTGCATAAAAAAAATAACTGCAATCCCCGTCAAAGACGATTAGACTCAATGTGTTTATCTTATCGATTTTTTTACGAGTAATAACTCATTCTCTATTGCTTTTACATAAATTATACTGATTCGAGGCGATGAATATACCTTTTCACATGTACGCATTATGGCATCTAATCCCGGACACTTTTAGTGATCCCGAGAATTTGATATTGACAATTTTTCCACTCCCGGGATAATGGGATTGAACATTCTCCATAAAATCTTGTGTAAATTCTGGATTCGGGATCGAGAAATTTTGACTCGGCGATGTTGAAATCCTGGAATTTTAATCGATTTCTAAATCCCAGGAATTTGGGTTATTCCTATTGGGACCTTTTTTGTTTAGCCCTTGCGCAACTTTATTATTTTTTTAATCTCGGCATTAGTACTATCACAATCCTGGGATTAGAGGACCGATTACGTATGTATAACTTGCAGTGATATTGGAACATTTCACCAATTTTAACTTTTTTCAGAATCAACCCTTTTTTTCTTTTGGGGTACGTTAATCATTCACCCAATGCACAAATACCATAACTATAAATTAATATTTTCGACAATCGCGTTGGATCTTAAGAAACTTTGTCACAACTCAAAAATCTTCTTCTTTCGAAAAAAATAATATTCCGACAACCTATATATATAATACATGCCGCCTGTGTGGTCGAGTGGTTAACGTTGCTGGCTACCGCTACGTAGGGCACGGGTTCGAATCCCAGTACGGGCAGCTTTATGAATTGATTTTTCAATTGATTTATGAATTTCTGTTCAAAGGCATGGATGTATGTGATGTCTTGAATTCTCCCCTCCCACCTATCCTATCCTATGAACGGGGCGTATCGAGAGCGATTAGCTAACCACTAGTCCTGTCCTAGCCCTTTTCTTCTATTCCTACTCTCTTTGGAAAAAGAGAGGTTGAGCAACTGAGTAACAAGCAGTTCTCGTAGAAACATTTCTGTTGAGATAAACTCCATTAGGAGTCCATATGCTCCATATTGAGAGCGGACATGGTAATATATATATATATACATGACCTTGAAATTTTTCACTTTTTTTAAAATACATAGATTCCATAATTTAAAACTGCTTTTAAAAACAAAGCAATATATTTATTTACTAGGCAGCAAAAAAAATGTTTTTATAAAGCGAAAAATCACGAAAAGAGTCAAAACAGAAACGTAAAAAAACTCCTGTATGAAATATTTCATTCTCAAAGTTCGCAGGGCAGACATCTAATGTCGCATAGATTTTTTACCCTCGCATACTTAAAAAAGGTTTGGTACCTGTCGTGTTTTGGTCCAAAAAAAATCATTTGCATCGCGAGCTTTATTTACTCAACACTCGTATGCGACGTACTTTTTAAGCGAGCAGTTTTCAAGAGGTTACATCGCAAGACACATCAATTGATATTTTATTTATTTTATAAGGTATCTGCACTGTTAAATAAAATATCCATCGTTTCGTTTATTTGCAAAGCGTGAGTAACTTTAACATAGTATTAGAAATGTTTTTACTCAACGTTTTATCACGATAAATGATATTATTTAACAAATAAACATAAAATTAAAAAATAATAATTTACCTGTGAAAATAATGTTTTCAGCATTTTTTAAGAAACAATTTAGTCGTTTAATCATTATTTCCAAATATTTTCATTTAAAAAATACATAAATTATTACTAGTATCATAAAATAAAAGATCATTATTTTTTTTAATTTACTACTTAAACAGACAATTATTGTAATTAACCTAGATTTAATATTGTAATTTTCAGCATTATTTTTTTTTAATAGTGACTAAATTACATTAAAATGGAAATTCGCTATTTTTTCCAAATTAAACTTAAAAATAAAAATTAAGAGCTTGACGCATTTAGAAAGAAAATATAAATGAAACTTTGGTGTTGAGGAAGTGGTTATGACACTATAGTAAAATAAATCTTTGACAGTAAAAACCAATTTTGAAAACATCTTGACAAAAAAGATCGTTTTTAATAAATTTACTGTTTATTAGTTATTATAATAATACTCAGTAACAAATAAATTTTGCGATTGAATAAAGACTGCAAAAGACAAATAATTTAAGAGTTTTATAGTTTAATATAAATACATACTAAAAATATATAGGAGCAAACATTCAAAAAGTGTTTTGTCACACAAATGCTGAACTTGGGAAATGATGAAAAACGTGTCATTTGATAACGTAGCCCAAGTTCTTAAAAAAATGTTATTAAAATTAAACTGTTTATGTAATGAATTTCAATCTACGTATTTTGTATAATCTAGAAATCTTGGATTAGCTAATTTTTTGGTTTGAAATTTGGACAAAACACTTTTTGCATGAAACTTGTGGACAAAACACTATTTGAATGAAAATTAAGAGTTTTTAGTTATATCGTTATTAATATTATTAATATTATAAAGCACGGGTTCCCAACCTATGGGTCGCGACGGGTTTTCTGGGGCCGCCAACTTTTTTCGATTTTGGATTTGAACAACAAAACTAAAATTACCTTTTTAGAACCTCGACTGAAGGTGCTTGATGGAAGTTTATCTTTAGATTAGAACTATTTTTATTATGTACGTTTCCATTATAATTTTGGCAGAACACAACCCGGGTTTCGCCTCTCAAGATCTTCTGGTGCTATTCAGTGCGCGAATGCACTCGAACTGACAGGTAGCGGAAGTTTTGTATTGTCTATATACATAATGAAAATAGTTCTAATCTAAAATTACCTTGTTAAAAAAATGCCCTTTTCAATTGCATCGGGGCCGCGGGTCACATGGCTTTTATAAAAAGGGGTCTCCACCCACAAAAGGTTGTGAATACAATTATACACATATTATCAATGCTTTTTTTTCCATATGATGCGGTGGAACGGCATTCCGGCACCTTTTTTCTCGATATTTTTAATGTTTCCAATCAACTTTTATTTTCCTTTGAAAACTTTTTAATTTTTCTATCGAAAGACGTTTGAAAATATTTCTTTTAATCGTAATCTCCCAAAAAACGTAAAAATGGTAAACAAAGAATTATTATAACTCAGATAAGACCTAAAAGATCGATTTTCTCGAAGGTGTTGGTATTTGTGATATCTATACCTCTCACTCTACCAATCCTAAAATTAACAAGGTAAAGCGAGAGCGATTAGTTAACCATTAGTCCGGTTCTATCCCCATCTTTCTATCCGCACTCTTTTTAAAAGGGAAGGTTGAGCAACTGACTAACAAGCAGTTATCGTAAAAAAAATCTTGAGATACCTTTATTAGGAAACCATTTAGTCCAAATTGAGAACGGAGATGAATTATAAAAAAAAAGCTTCACAAAAATTGAGTTCCGGCAGTTTTTTTTTAAGAAGAGCACTGCATATTGTTATATAGTTTAAAGTTCTGGCTCCATCATCACATAGGATATCTTCTTATATACTGTATTTTTGTACCACGCTACAAGTCCTCTATTTTCATGTTCCTGCCAATCGTCAAACATTATTTTTAGCAATTTACTGGCATATTTTTTTCTTTTTTGTGATATTAAATGAGATAATAGCAGCTTGTTTGGTTGGAATCATTACAAATGGGAATACAATATGCCTTTTTTTACTTAGCAACTGTATTTTTCTGCGTTATCGGAAATATAATGATCTTTTTTATTTCCTCTGAACAATACACATTTTTGCCGAGTAGTGTTATTTCTATTTTCATGATTTTCGTTTTACATCACTTAAGAATTAGAAGTCTATATATAATTTATTCAGGGACTTAGTATCCATTATTTCTCAATCTTCGCCCATCAAATCGACCTGGCCAATTTGCTTATAAACTTCTTGATATTCTTCCGGAATCAAAATGGGTTGTTTTTCACATCGCACTCTATCTGCTGAGCTAAAAATATGGACTCCTAGTAAATAGCTATGACAGTGTACAGGGGAAAACAGTTCGACTTTTTTATTATTGTTTCAGCCGTGAATATGAAATGCATTATTGTTTGGGCAATAATATCTTTTATATTTTGTGAAATACATCTATCACACAACAGTCGAAGATTGTTTTTCCTTGTACACTTTTTAAATGGTGTAGCAAGGATGATCCTTTTTTTGGCTTCCTTTCTCAGCTTTTTCTTCACGGTTTTGTGGCATCAGGAACAACAATGCAGAAATTATAAAAATGGGTTGTCATGGTCGTCTCTTTATAGGCACTGTTTGTATTGAGGAAGCAATGGCAGTATATTGTCTCAGTTTGACAGGCTGGGAATATATTATAATAAGGTGTAAAAACGTTGCATCCACTAAATGTCAAATATATTTTCTTTTTGGGTTCAAATCGTTTGCCGCATGGAAATTTTTCTTTTCTAGAGCCAATATTGGCTTGTCCAATTTACTCTTCACTATCTTCTTGCATCGTATATATTTTAATAATAAATTTGTTATTTTAAAAAACTCGTAGAAAGCACAACTTCCGTTAGCAAATACAGTCAGTAAAGAAAGTATACTAGTTCCAATTTTCATGCAAAATGTGTTTTGTCCAAATCCAATATGACGGCATCTACGCTGTGATTGGTTAAGAGGACAAAACATCTTTTGATTGAATTTGGGTGTTGGAGAAAACACGTTTTGCATGAACGTGTCAACTTAATGATTTATTTTTTATAGGAAAAAACTTTTTTTGAACGTTAATTTTAATTTCCATTCATAGATTTCATTATTGACTATCAGAACTGATATTAAACAGCATTTTTTTAAATTTGTGACAAAACACTTTTTGAATGTTTGCTCCTCATTTTTGACTTGTATCATGTATATTTTTCAAGAAATAATGTCGGGTTCTGTGGCACAGCGGTTAACGTTATGGGCTTCCCGTGCCGGATCTTACGGGCTCGAGTCCCAGTACAAACAGCATTTTTACGATCAATTTCTGTTCGAAGGCATGGGTTTTTGTGATCAGTGTTCCCTCTAAGCTGTACGCGTGTGCGCGCACATGCATTAGAACAGAGCGCACAAAACTTACACCAGCTATACCATTACCAGAATAAATTAGTTGTCATTATATAGTTTTGTTAATTATTGTCATTATGAAAATTTAACCATTTTGTTAAGTAGGTCTTAATACCGTTATGTGGAGCACAAAATTTTCGTTTCATTTCTTTTCAAAGTTGTACAGCCAATGTATTTTGCGCATATAACCTACGTAAAATTAGAGGTAACATTGTAAAAATTCCCTTCCACCCCTTCTGATCCTTCAATAACAGGGCATAGCGAGAGCGATTAGTTAAGCACTAGTCCTGTCCTAGTCATCCTTCTTTCTCTAATACTCCGAGAAATAATGAAACAAAACGTTCTTTTGTTATAATTTTACATGTATTTATTAGAGTCAGGTCCAGTTTCACTCACCATTCGGAATTGTATTATAACAATATATTGTTACAATAATATACATGTATTAATATAGGGTTTTTGATATCACTAAAAACTTTCTTATCTTGCTTAATAAAATATCATTAACAATTGACAAACAATAAGTATTAGAAATTATCAGACATAAATTCTCGCTCAATTCAAATTTTTAAACTGCATTGCTTTTGCTATAAGTATTATTAACTTCCGTGTATTTATGACATTTGATGTTTTTTGCGTTGAAGAATTTATATATTATACATACATACAAATGTAGTTTCGATTAACCTTTTTCTTTTTCAAAGACGTCACGACTGTTGGGTTGGAAAAAGTATTCTTCCATGCAGTTGTATTGTCGCTGTTGCTATATTATTGTTTTTGATATTTTAAAAATAATATTGCAAAAAATATCTACTTTTAATATACTTTTGAATTTATTGCTAGTAACTTATCTGGCCAGATTTTTATTATTTAGATAGCACATTAGAAGCATTTATGTGTGACAGGTCCTGAATTATAGCCAGTTGATTGACACTTATTCATATTTGTATCCATAATTTATGTAACATTTATATTACACATTGAAGGTTTATATTATTTCGTTGACATAGATAATATATATACAAATATATAGCAAAGTAAATTCTGAATTTAATTTTAAAGTCTGCACAAAGTAGCTCTGTTGTATAATTATATAATGGAACAATTAACTGTAAGGTATGCACGCATGGATGTAATTTTATGAATGGGCCATAATTTTCCGTAATCTTAATGGATCTTCTACACTTGTATTATAAATTTCATTTTCTAGCAATTTTCCAACGAAAATATACTTGCTAAATGAGAAAGTATATAAAAGGTAATATGGCTTATCTGATCGCCAAATGTGCACGATTTTAGTTTGCGAGTTTCTGAATGCGTATTAGAATACAAACTAGAGCACGTTCAAGAATTGACAGTTCATTAGTTTTGATATAATTTAAAATTAAGACGACTCAGTTGTAAAATGTAAATAATTCAAATTCAAAATCAAAATAAAAATTCTTTGTATTTTAGCAAGAGCCTTACACTTATACAAACAGACTTTCTGATAGAGACATAAATGGGTTTTTATGTAATACTATAAATTAACTGTTTTTTGTGAAAAGTGTTACACATCTTTGTGAATACATTTTCATACATTTCATTTTTGCAAAAATGGTAAGTTTAAAAATATTAATCAATAATATTTTTGATAACACTTTATTATTTGTATTTACATTTTGTGCAACTGCTAAGAAATAAAAGAGATTTTCGAGTGATTTATTTAAATTTGACTACTTTTGCATCTCTTTTAACTTTATAATAAATTATTTATAATATTTTTATGTAGCAACATTATTAAAATGATGAATGACTATTAATGTATTTTTTTCTATTTTTGGCAAAAAAAGACTTCCTCGCTAATGCGTCAGCTGTTTATAAAATAAACATTAAAAATATCTAGAGGTCACTGATAAAAATGAAAAACAACAATAACGTGGTTAATGTTTTCATGCGTGTTAGATTTATTTCCCCATTAAGACCATGAAAATTGCTTTTTTGTACATGATTCCAAAAAAATGCACCAAGCACAATTAATTTTGTTGAAAGTGTGTATTTTTTTAAGCGCCGAGATTTTGCGTAAGTAGAAGATTTTTTATGAAACACAGAAAAAAATAATACAAGTTAATAATGTGTGCTTTTTCCACTCGTAAGAATTAATTATTACGTTTTAATACAATCTGCATAACTTATGCTTTTATCATACGTGCTAAAAGTATTTAAATTCAACAGCAAAAATTGGCCAAAATATACGTCAAATAAAATAAATATTTAGCAAATTGCCGTTTTTTCAAGTTTGCGAAAGACAACAGACATTGATACGAATTTCATAATGTAGTTTAATCAAGAAACATTACTCGATATCTTAAGTTACATCTTTGTAATAATATAAGTAGTTACGGTATAACTCTTCCTTTCTATTAATGACTCTAATTATTTCGAAAAACTCCAAGCTATTCATTCTTAACGTTTTACTATTTACTTTTCGTTTTACTATTAAGTATTTCATCATTTTTTTTTTTTTTAATTGTGATCATTTTCTACCAAAGGATTTGCACAATCTGAAAAAATATATTTAATTGTACATCTTACTAATCATTACATAAGGGTTTCTACCTGTATTTCTAACATACGCAGCTTGCCAGTCTTGTCAGGTTAGGCGAAAGACGCTAACTTTGTATTTAAAAAAAGCTTATAATAAACTTCCACAAAGTCACCGCTAAATATATCAAAGATATTATATTACCTGTTTATATTTCCATTAAGTACCAACGTTGCTTTCCCTATAAGTAAAATATCCCAATATTTTATACAGTTAACAGTGTGTCACAAAACTGACTACATAAATAACAGAAGCAAATTTGAAAAGTGAATACATTTTTTATTGCTTTGCAGAATAATACAAAAATAACGTACTGTCGCCCACCATCCTATGGTACTAAAATACCCAGTACCCACCCTCATTCATGGCGATTGGATAATATTTCATCGGTGTGTCGACGTATAGGCCACGCAACACGAACTCCGTGCGGTCCATAATATTAATTCAAGTACATGGAATGCTTTTTTTCTATTTTTTGTACTCTTGAAAATACCTGTTCAATGTTACAGCGCCCTTTCGAATAAAACGCTCTTAATTCATTGGTACCAATCATAGTATAGGTATCATATATAAAAGTTTTCACTGTAATTTTATTATTGGTGAAAATACATAACGTATACATATTTTTTTTAATTCCCTATTATACTCAACGTTGTACCTACCACCACCCGCTACGGCTTCACACTATTCTTACAGGATGTATTCCGTAGCGTAACAACGTTAGTCGTGTTCAAAATTTTGCCAGAGATGTCCTGAGAAGAAATTCCTCAAGACTTGGTTGCATGCACTACGGTATGCAGAATGATAAGTAAAAAAATAATAATTAAGTACATAATAGGGTAAAAATAGCAACGTATTTAGTTCAACAGTTTTTATATTTATTAATTGATAGCTATTTCGGCTTTTGCCATCGTCAGAACTAGTAGTTGCTATTTTTACCGTATTATAATGGAGCAAATGACAAGTCAATAAATTAATTAAGTGCAGTTGAAATTATTGGCTTTTATCTATTTAATTCAATTATTTTTCCAAATTGGTGAATTCTTTGAAGGCCTTATAATTTACCTTAGATGCAACTAATTCGGCGTGACCGACGGGGCCCACAGATCCGACAGATCTGTCGTATCATCTTGAGCATTTTTTGCCGTTTGATATTCAAGTCTGGACATTCCCAAAAGATACGATCAGCATCCTCAATCAAATACCCCCAAATACCACTATTTAGTAACCGGCCAAGCTGGAAGAGCTTGGTAGCGATTAAAAATTTAAGCGATGATGAGCAAAATCAGTCTGGATCTTGATCAAATAATGTGGAATTAGTGAAAAAAAATATAGTATGTTTAAATAATCTCGCGGGCTCAAAATTTAGTACGAGCAGTTACGAGCATAAATTGATTTTCACTCGATTATTAGGTCGAAAAGATGTATGTATGTGATGCTTTTCCATTCCACCCTACCCTTAAATCGAGGCGTAGCGAGAGTGTTAACATAACCCTTAAACGTGTTCTAGTATTCTATCTTTCTACCCCAGCGATACTCAACCTTTTTTCGTCTGGGCCAAATATCGGTTTTTGCTACATTGGCTGGGCCGCAGCATACTAATAGTAATACATTAAAATATCACATCCTATAGATCAGTGTTTCTCAAGCTTTTTGGGTTCGTAGCCCTTTTTGAGTGTCTTATTTTATTTTAGCTATTCCAAGAATTTCGGATCCATAATCCTAGAAATTTGCGAATTTCCTAAAATGAACGCCGTAACACCATTTTTTAGCTCTTCTTAGACATTCTAATTTCTTAAACACAACAATGTACGGATTTCGAAAATTTTTCCATGAACCCTTAAATTATACTGTGACTCCCCTAAAAAAAATCTATGTTTCCCCCGTTAAATAATCATTCGTGTGCATAAATCTTTGCAAACAATACCAGATGTTTAAAAAAAGCATGCGTGACTAGGATTGCTTTGGGCCTCACGTAAAATTTGAATGGGCCGCAGGTTAGGTATAGCTGTTCTATTCTTACCCTTCTTGAAAAAATGAAGTCGAGCAACTGAGAAATAAGCGATTTCCTTAGTAAAGGTTCAGATAAACACCATATCCTTCAGATTATGACTGGAAATGGCGAAAAAAAGCAAAATCATACAATTTGTATTTTGTTCCATAAAATATATAAATATAAATTTATTGACACGTATGTCTTTGGATAATAAAACAATATCTATTAGGGGCTTTGAACGTTTTCAAATTTTAAAATTGAAAATAGTTAGTATAAGTTTAAATTTGATAACTTTGTTTAGCCTCTTTGAGAAACATTGCAAAATATTAAGTTTATTTGTAAACCTTCCAACGTTCCATATAGGCTAAACATGTGTCATTATTTGTAAGCGGAGAAACAAAGTTATCAAAAATAATTAAATATTAAAAATTAGCTTTCACAAAGTAACCACCGAATCCACCGAAAATACCTAGAATGATTGATAATATTCTGCTTTATCTGTAGAATTAAAAAACTTTACTTACTGCATAAGTGGTTAAGACATTTTTAGATGTTTTTATTTTGACATGCAAAATAATTTTTTTTCGGTTTGATGCCAAAATTGCCAACGACTTTAAGTCATATGGCTTTAAGGTGATTTGTGTTGTTATATTGACATCACAGATACCACTTTGAATAAATTATTGGTATGATATGTATGAGAAAACGCTTGCAACCTATATCAGAATGTCTCCTCGTGGCCTTACTTATTCATGAATCAATCACTAGTCATCCGACAATGATCTTCAAATACAGTTTCCAATGCAAAAGTTCCCAGTATGACATTGATTCACAGTAATGTAATAATCATAAGCATCTGTATGTTATCCCGTAGAGTGCAATAACCTGTAGCATTTTTTTGTTTATCCATGCCCCCTTTCAATGTGAAAGCATATGGCTTCCTAATGGAGGTATTTCAACAGAAATTTTTCTACGAGAACTTTTTGTTCGTTAGTCACTCAACTTCCCCTTTCAAAAGAGAGTGGTAAAAATAAAATGAAAATATTAAGAGAATATTTGTGGTTAGCTTATAGCTCTAGCTACACCCATTTATTGAGGGACATTAAGACATCACAAACACCCATGCCTTCGAACAGAAATCAATAAATCAATCGAAAAAATGCTTTTCGTACTGGGACTTGAACCCGTGAGATCCAGTACGGAAGCCAGTATCGCCTAGGAAGTGTCAACAATTTGAGAACGTTATCTCATTCGCCTGATCTTTTTTAGGGCCCGTGCATTTTAGTGTTTTGACTTGTTATCGTTTGATTCACGTGGGGACCATGGCTAAGAAACGCTGATATAGAGAACTGAAATAAGTCCGAAAATATTGTTTGTGTTTTATTGCCTAGTGGCCGATTACTGAGGGGTGGCCAGCAACTGGTAACCGGATAAAACAGAACATGACAAAACATCATACAACAGAAAACGATAAAACAGAACAGGTTAAAACAGAACGTGATAAAACACAACATGAATAAACAGAACATGAATAAAATAACAAATTAATGGTACGGTTCAATTCTATCCGTTCCCTTTGAGCGTTATTTTTGTTTAATAAGTGAAATTTAGTGAAAATGGCTATGGCGAGAAGCAAAAATGTTATAAATTACATAAAACTCAGGTATATACATATGTTTCAATTAAAATATAAAGAAAATAATAATTTAATAGTAAAACAACTCACTTAAAGGGTTAGGGATACTTTTTACATGATCAAAATTAAATAATTAATGAATTTTGTTTACAAAAAATAAAAAAATAATGTTGAAACCGGGATTTCAAGCCTATGACTTTTGAAAATGTAACGTTGCATACTCTTACTCAGTACTTAAATAGTACACAATAATATGTATAAAAATACAATGTTATTACTGCCAGCTAATCAATGCTCTTTAAAAACATCGGCTCTCGTCTCATAATTTTATGATGCAGTGCAACAGAAATGGAAAGTATTTTTAATATAAATAATTCGTTACGTGATATTTTTAAAAGTATCTTTCATAAGTAATTCAATGATACTGTATTCCAAAAAGCTGAAATTCGAAAGCAATCAGTTAACAAAAGCAAACCTCCTCTGGGAACACGTTGTTTTTCTGCGACAAATGTGTTGTGAAGAAATTTTCAGAGCCTATTTATCATGTGATGAATCGAAGGGTTTTACTGCCTAGGGATGAATTTTTCAGAATACAAGCTACCTTGGGGCCAACATAACTGCGACACAATCTTCTTTACTCTTTTACATGAATCTAGAATAAAAACATATTTCAATTTAAAGTAATATTTTACACAACTACTTGAATTAGAGCTTAGAAACTATTCCTTAAAAAATGTCAACCGATTTTTCAACTTTTTTTAGCCTATTTGATACAAATATTGTAAAAATTTACGCCTGCTTCTTTTTTGGTTTATTATATTTTACAATCAAAAGTTTATAGAAGAATGAAGCACTATACCCATTCATTTGATAAAATATTGAAACATGATATTTTATATAAGATCAATCTCAATGTAATTTTGAATAGCTTCAATTAATAACAACCAATTTCTCATAATTACAGCTCCCAGAAATATTGAGTAGGTTATAATTTTATTTATAATATTATTATACACCTAGCATATATGTATATATAAAAAGCATAACACGTAACACAACAAGACACTCAAGACGAAATTGAATAACAACTTTATCAATATTATATTTTAAAAAATCAAAAAGTTTACGCCAAATCTACCAAAAATGTTACTTTTGGATATTTTCTTCTTGAAATGGCTAATAGCCTTAAAAATATAAAAACGGCTTATTTTACAGTGAATTAAAATGTTGTATTCAAAATAACGAACTTATTCTTTTCTCGTTTTGGTAAAAAAAAAATGTTTACTTACTCGTTTAAGTATTAAAAATAATATGTTTCGAACCTCAAACTGTCGAAGCACAGATCGCTCTAATACTGTTAATTTTCGATTATTGGTTTTAAGACATAATTTTTAAAAAAATTGCATACTTTCAAGTAATTGTTTATTTCTCAATAAATATAATTGTACACCAGACAAGTGAGCTTAATGTCAAAAAGTCAAAACCGCTGAAAAAACGTGATAGTAAAATACGGTTGATTTTTTAAAAACCAAATAATATCTTTAAACGTCATATTTAATATTGGATGAAATTGAATTAATACTTTGTTTTTTACTTAGGAATGCGATTTTAAAGTTTTAAATACAATCGTGAATGAGAGAGCTTTTTTATTTATTCCACCATATCCGCTCCCTATTCGATTGCAAGATTTTCTCTCCCCCGCTAATTTCTCCGCTTTGATTCCTCCCATGTCATTCCAGTATTCTATGGATAGTCATCAGTAACATTCTACAACGGCAAAATCCATTCGGTTGGTAAAAAAGACAGGCAGAATTCAGGCTTTGTTAAGGCATCTGCAGCACATCTCCAAGCCAGGTCGATTTTCGCTTCTTCACTTTGGATGTGATTAAGGACTGTTTATTCCGTTCGTTTATCTTATTGTGCATATTTATTACATCTTGTTATGCATATTTATTCCATTTTTTTTCTTGTCAAATTATTTTCGTTCATAAAACTACTTAGGCTAGTACAAGCAAGCAGGTTATTTCCAGTGTATGCAAAAACAACGAGAGTCAAAAATAGTTTTTGAAGAGAAAACGGGTAAAAATAGATCAATGGGAAAGTCGTGAATGTAGTAGAAACCGGCAAGCTTCTACAAATCCTAAATTGTAAAATAAGTCCAGAGGGCTCAAACGAATAATACAAAGCGGTGGAGGTAGCTTATACTCTACTAGAGCTGTATTGACATCAAACAAATAAAAGTGTTAACTAAAATATTCGGCGATAACGTAGGTACAATTAAATTTAATAAACGTGTCACTTTACATACTTGTTGCGTTTCTAATTGTATGTCTGATGATGTTACTTAAAGTGGAATCAAGTTATATTTATTGAAATATAATATTTTCATAATGCAATAAGTAATGGCTTACTGACAGTTTTGAAAATAAAATAAAATAATTCCACAAGTCAAAAGATGCTTACAGGAATATGATAATAAATTCATTACAATTTTTTTCTACAGCTGATTTAAAGTCCTTTTATATAGTGAATGAAATCTTTAAATCAACCCGTTGTATATTTGAGAAGTTACGTCAAAGATATATTCCGCTTTTCAGTGAAGGAGATTAGAAAATTTGGTAGGCTATTGTTTTACCCACATTCATAAAATGTCAACTTCTACAAAATGTCACCGGCTTGATAATTGTAATACTGATGGCAAACAAAAGCCACCACCGTCCTCATAATAACAATTCCCACAAAACTTATACTGAAGGTAATGGAAACTGGGAATATGTTACAGTACAGTATGGCTCAAACAAATGTGTAACTAAAATACAGTATGGCGAAACTAAAAATGAATGTTGTAAAAACGTAAATAAAATATGAAATTATTATTAAAAAGACCAAATAAACATTTGTACTAACTCCCACTTTTATTTAATAAGATCTGGTCTGGTTTCACCCATGACGAGAATTATCAACTGATAAGAGAACACAATATTGCAGTGTTATTTATACAAAACAAAATGAAGTTAATAATGTTAAACAATATTATTTTATTTTTGAAATTATAAATAACACTAACATTGCATTCTCTTTTAAGTTGATAATGCAGTCATGAGCGTAACTGACCCTAATCTTATTATGTTAATGTGGGAATTAATACAAAGTTACATTCCATTTTTTTAATTTAATGCCTCTCCACCAAGCATTGACAGTGAACACCCTAAAGTGATGCAATTATTATTTATACACATAATTCAAGAATAATATAGCTTCGAAAATGCAAAATATACATATTCAAAAAGTAAAGCAGTAACTTTTATGTTTTATGATCAGAACCGGTTTTGCTTACGATGAGCACTATCCACCAATAATATAATACAATATAACAGTGCTATTTACACAAAACAAAATAAAATAACTAGGGTGTAAGAAACAGTTGGTAATGAAAGGATTTTAAATTTAAAGGTACAAAATAGGAATTAGTTGAGCTGAATTGGCTATAATTAAAATGTTTATTATCCCTTAAAATAAACGAATAAAATAAAAACTTATCGAAGAACAATTAAATAAAAGTCGCTAGTAACGATTTATTTGATTATAATTAGGATGACATTATTAAATTGTTTGGTAGAGATCACATAAAGTTCTGTTCTTCTGCGTATTTCTGACCGTCAGCAAACCGTCAGAACTACTCAGAAGAACAGAGCTTATGAATTTATTTAAAATATAAAAATGAATGAATTGACTGACTTTCCATTAATAGTTTACAGACTGTCTTAATGTGCAAATCGTTTGATAAATAGGTTGCTACACTCATCTGTGTTATTCCAAAAAAAAACACTTTTAACAACAATACTTTTAATCTCGGAGTAGCAATAAATCTGTCTATAAAAAATGCCAAACACAAGACAGAAACAATAAAACAAATATAAAATTTTGCCATAAATTTAGACCCTACTTGAAAAGCAAATCCTAGCTACCCATTTGACCATTGTCATCGCAATTACTGCTAGTGTGTAGGTACTCGATTTCGTTTGTATGCGTAAAAAGCAAAAGCCAAAAAATCTAAGTATATACTTTAAAAGGGTAGATTTTTTGTGTAGGCAGACTTGTGTGTGTGTGTGTGCACATATAAATGGCTTTTATTCTTTCTAGCTTTTTCTATTCACGGAATGTCGTCGAAAATAATGGTAAAGCGAAAAAAATCTATCCCATTGTGACGATACTTTTCATTCATGTAATACGGCAAATAATTCACACGAGATTCATGTTATGTAGTTTTTTGATGATTTAGCTGTGTTTAAATAGTGATGGTATCAAAGTAGGCAAAACTAGAATATATTTTTTATTATTCTACGATCGGATGGAAATTAAACAAAATAATATTCACAAATAGGCAAATCAATAATATTTTCATTACATATGATTGAATTGATAGTAAATATCTTATTTTATATGTTTGAAATTCGGAAGTCATTCTTATTTAAATATGATTCATATGACATATTTAGATCATAGTTTCTAATGATTTTAAAATTTATAGTTGAAAATTCAAGAAATCAGTAGGAAAGACTTACTGTAGCTTAATAATATGACAATAATGCATAAAAATGACAGTTATATTCTGGCTAATTTTAAAGCTTGTCCTTTTAAACAACAGTAAATCAAACAGTATTGCTTTTCTTTTATGAAAAATTCAGAAAAAATTTCATTTGTCTGATGACATTACTTGAAAGTTATGCATAAAAAAATATACATCACGGTTGAAAACATAAATTACGGTATAAAAAGAATTTATTGCTTTAATTTTGTATGTAAAAAAAATACTTTCAAATGTGATTCAGTAAAAATACATTCATTTGTTATTAGAATTATGAAAATATATACTAACAAAATAAAAATTGCTAGAGCAGATATAAAATACATACTGTATAATATGTAATTTCATGTAATACTTACGTCAATAAAATTTTGGATGTTGGGATGTTGGCAAAATTTTCAACCAAAAAACTTGTATTAACTACAAAAATAACATAACGCAAATGTAGCCGTCGTGAAGATAGAACAAACACATTTTTATGCTCGGAAATTTCTGAAAAAGTTCGCGTTTTTCCTCTCGAGGGTCTGCTTCAATAAATATTTGGCTGAATGTATGCTAGGTGGAAACCACAGAAAATCCTTAGAAGCCAAAGCAATTTTCTCAGTTTATGCATATTTTTAAGCATGCTCCCTTGAAAATACGCTTTTTCGTTTGCCTCGCGAAATAAAAACACCGCCGTAAATATATTATTTTGGGAAATCGATATGGCGTCATGTTTTGTTTCTTGGAAGAAGCAAATTTAATTTCAGCTATGTGATTAAATAGATTAAAGAAGGGAAAATATAATTGAGATAAAAATAAATTTTAAGCATGGAGCATTTCATGAATTTTCTTTTCGAATAATATCAATTTGAAACATAATATAACTTTAATAATAAATTATAAAAAATAAGGTTGTTTAAAAAAAACTATGTTAAAAGCTACATTATAAAAAATCAGTTTAATTGTCAATGTATCTAAGTTTTTATTGATTATAATAGCATTTAATTGCCAGAGCTATATTATATAATACTAGAAATATCAAAGTGATTTATTTAAAATAGTTTTAAGAAACTATTTGAAAGCTGTTTTAGCTTCGTTTTATCGATGGGGTTTTTAAATAAAATGGAAATAGACAATTTGCTCATTAACTTAACATAGGCAAACAACTGATTTTTTACTGCCTTTGTGGTATACTGAAAATTTCATTTAATATAGCAGAAGAATTTTAAGACTTAATGTTTATATACACAAAAAATCATTTCAAAACACATTTCGAGGTGTCAAAGTTTATTACAGATAAAACAGCTCAAATATTAATCAGCTGTCTATAAACGATCGAAATTTCAATTTACATATTTTAATAAATGATACGTAAAGACGAAAAAAACGAAGAATATTGTATGAAACACGCATCATTATAAACCTTAAAGGGCTCATATAGACCAAACTCAATAATAGCCTTTGTCCTATCAACGTTATAGTTACGAGCCCATTCGTATATTTCAAATTATGATTAAACGAGTGGATGATTTGGTCACTGTTACGGGTTAGGGATCTTTGACAAAATCTGGGGCATTATTATGGCTCTACTAGGGTAGCAGTATAATAAAAGGGTGGTTGGAAAAGTAGAACATGAGAGCAGTGACGTCGTCGAAATATAATATCATTCAGAAATAATAACCACTCAATAATTACATTTTATTCAACAGTTATGAAAAAAAATATATTAAACCAGTTAACTACGGCCATTTAATTTTCAATAGAGATATTAATTGACGACTGCTAAATGAAACTGGGTAAAAATGGAGACCTTCTTCTTATGGTCTACTGGCTGAAATATCTATCAAACATATTTTAGTGTTTTTTTAAGCATAAAGTATTTTACTAAACTATATTTTTAGCCCTATCGAAATAGAAGTTATAATTATTTTTTTAAAGTTGTGTACAAGTTGCAATCACAATCACGAGACATTCAAAATTTCAGAGTATATATTATTCGAAGACTGTGAATTCTTGAAACAGTTCAAAAGTTTTGAATTAGTATTTTTTTTTAAATATTTTAATGTTATTTTATATATAATTTGTAATTATTGTTTAATATTACTTATAATTGAAAAATTCGTTTCATTTTTCTGTTGTTCGTATTATTGTATGACAGTATTTTTGAATCCCCGCTGGGTACGCATATGAATAAAGACATTGCTAAGCCTACCATAGCGCAGTATCGCCAGAGTGGCGTAACAAAGAGGATTAAGAGAAGCATGTAACCTCTTCATTTTCGTGTTTTCTGATCAAATTTCATAACATGTCCGCTCCCAATGTGGAGATATGGCCTCCTAATGGATGTGTCTCAACAGAAGTTTTTTTACGAGAACTGTTTGTTACTCAGTCGCTCAACCTCTCGTTTTTCAAATAGAGTATTAGGGAAAGAAAGAAGAGGCTAAGACAGGACTAGTGGTTAACTATTCCCTCCCGCTACGACCAGTTGTTAATGGATCGGAAGTGTGGGAGAGGAGGACATTTTAGACATCACAAACACCCATGTCTTCGAACAAAAATCGTCCAAAAAAATGCTGATTGTACCCGTGAGATCCGGCACGGAAGCCCACAACGCTAACCGTTGCGCTAAAGGACCCGACAAAGACAAAACGATACTGATTTTAAATAAATCATTTGAAGCACCAAAGTAATTGTTTATGTGATATTTTATTCTATAGCTTTTTCGGCTCATACTCTCATTAGAACGGTTCCAGGAGAATTGACAGAACTATAAATCTGATGAGGGCGTAAGCCAAAATAGCTATCAACCTCATTTACAATTATATGTTTTATAAACCTACATATATTATATTTATATATATAAAGTAAATGCCAATTCAATCAATAAATCTTGTTTTCATATCTTCTTCTGCCCATGCCTCAAAGGAGAGATGTAGCGAATATCTTACAACAAATCATGTCATATAGAGTCCATATGCTCATCACTGAGAAGAGATATGATTAAAACAAAAATGTTTTGAAAGAAATCAAACGTATTTTTTTTTTTTTAAATAGATTCGGTGGTAACTTTGTGGAAGTTACCACCGACTTTGTGGTGTTAGTCCACTTTTCGTGCTACAACTTGTGACACGTGGCTCGCTTTTTTGAGAAGCATCATCAGACAGACTATCAGACCACTCTCAATTAAACTAAACATTGATTAAAGTTTTATGTTACAAAATAAAATTTGGTTTTTGTTATTTTCTATTGAACGCAGGGAGGGGGTAAGATACAAACTTTGATAGAAGTTATTACGCAAAACACATGACATAAGTTGTAACACAAAAAGTGTTTTAACAAAGTTAATAAATTAAATTTTGCATTTTAACAAACTTAATGTTTAAAGACAGTGTTATTCGATGTGGGTTATCTAAATCAACACCATTTATAAAGGGGTATAAATCATGAAATAGATTACGTAACATGAATGTGAGTATACATAGAATATAATAGACTGGTACATCGGAACGTTGGGGATTTGTTCTCTCGAAATATATTACATACGCTAGAAGATTATCCCATTTGGATTTAACCACACGTGCTGGCTTCAAACCTGTTTAACTTAAATAAATCTATGTTATAACTTCGAGCACCTTTTGTTATGTTATTTTATTTTGTAACGTTAACGAAAAAATATTTTTATGATCAAAACAAGTAATTTAAGAATAAAAAATCAATATGTAACTTGATGTTCATTAAAATGTATTAAATTTAGGAATTTGGCTACGTTTTATATGCGTGTACAGTTAATACAATTTTATAAATTTTCGTTTCCTCTTTAACGAAAATCTCATACAATAAAAATAGATAGATGTATCTTTGCTCTTGTAAAATGATAAAATATTTTTCGTAAACACATGTATTTTATTCTTCCAACATTTGCCAATTATTCATTACTATTAAAATGGTGAGTTTGAAATAATTTTATTCGCGTGAATTAATAAGGGTGTTTACAATGAAAAATATGTGCAATTCGTTTTATAAAATGTAAATTTAATGAATTTAATTACAATAATCCAAACAGCCACACTTCTCATAAAAAAAACAAAACTGCTAAATAATAAAATCATTGAAATTTTATCCAAGAATGTTTTTTTTTTTTATTTTTTATCTATAAGCTGCATTTGTATTTCACAAACAAATACGACGAAACAGCTTTTTTCATCAGATTCAATGTATTTTTAATAACGAATATATTATCTGAACAGAAAATCAAAAAGCTCAAGGCTTATTTCTGTTTTCATGGACTTCACCAGAAAAACAATTATATAATTGAAAAAATGCTTTTCACGACACACTACTTCAATTATATGAAATAACACAAACGTGTTATTAAGCGTTGGCTTATTGAGTGAATTTGTAATAAAAAATATGTTGATTTAATAATAATGATTTAAACATTTACCTAAATAGTTATAGATGTTTTGCCAAAAAAAACTATTGTAATTTCACAAACAGACATCCGTCAGAATTAATGTATGTTTCCTAATAAAATTCTAACTTACAAAGTAATAATCTCATTAATAATCTAAACGTCTGACGAAAAAGTTTTTATTAATAATTGCTGTGAAATTAAAAATATTGAATTCGTTTTTTGGTACTGAACTGGCTTACCTACAATAATTTAATATAATAATTATCAATATTATCTTGACCGTAAAGCCCAAAACACGTTTCCTAAAATTACGGCAACACCTACACTAAATTAAAGCTAATACATACATTACCATTTGTCTGGATTAGTTTCCAATTATGTATTAACTCATCGTTAATTAGTAACTTCATGATACAGTGACATGTTTTATATCAGATATTATAGAATCGTGAACCGATTTAGTTCGAATAAACGACTGTAATTATTGTACTTCCTATTATCTTATATTTTAAATAATTATTATATTATACACGATACGTTTGAACTCAAATTATATGAATATACTTTATACATGTTCGATTTTGGTATATATATATATATAATCAAATATGTAAAAATGAATGCTTGTTTGTTCGTACTTTATGCATTGCCACACCGCTCATCCAATTGTAATAAAACTGTTAAAAAAAAATTGCTTGCACTTCCGGGAAGGTTATAAGCATAGTAAAATTAACTTACAGTAGGTGGCGTGTGTGTCGTATCATAGACAATTGGTAGCAACTTTCAAACGTCAAACAGACAGAAAAAGAAAACATGTACTCAAATAAACACAATTAAAACACAAACACTTTCTTTCTTTAAGTGGCATTGCAACGCTTGCCAGGAACCGGCTAGTATAAAATGAAATTTGATAACATTGCTATTCCACTTGTTACAGAATGTGACATGTGTTTCGCTTCTTTGAGAACCACCATCAAACCATCGCAACGTTTACGAATAAACTGAAAATAGACAACCAGTGGAATAACAAAATTATCAAATTTAATTTTATATTAAAAACGAACTTCCACAAAGACACCGCCGAATCTATCGAAGATGTATCCATATAATATTTGAATCAATGTCCATTCCCAATGTGAAGCATCATAATCTCTACAAAAGTGTTTAGAGTACAAGACAACTGATGAGTACAAAAGTACAAGAGAACTGCTTATTACTCAATTGCTTAATCTCATATTTCTTTAAGAGAATAGTAAAAGAAAGGATATAACTACAACAGGATTAGTGATTAGCGGACAAAGCCCGGCTATTTTTCGATTTTAAGGGTAAGAAAGAATTTTATGGCATCAAAAACATGCATGCCTCTAAACAGAAATCGAAATATCGATTGAAAACATGGTGTTCGTACCCGTGAGATCCATGACGAAAGCCAACGCTGTTGACCACTGTACCGAGACGTATAATATTTTATTTTTTTCTATTATTATAAAGTATGTGGTGAATTTTTGTCATCTATTAAATAGCCGCAAAACATAAATTATTGTATAAAACTGATTAAAATAACATTAAAGTGCAATGGTGTGGAATGCTTTGTGTCTGAATCGCAGTCATTTAGTAAAATTGATCATCATTTTATTCTTTTGGATACAATGTATTTTCCAAATACCCATAATGTTTTATTGAAACTTCATGAAAACAACTAATGTTAAGTTATTATAAAAATAATTTATCAGTGTTTAATAGTATTTAATCTACCTATTTGATAAATCAAATAATACTGGAATCATTGTCTTTTTGTAATATAAATAATAAATTATTTTTTTGATTCCATTGTAATTATTGAGAAATATTCCTTCATGCAACATCCTCCATGCAACTGTATAACAGTCGTCATTAATAATATTGAGTTATTTATGACATTATAGACAATATATAATTATAAATCGAATGCAATGTGAGTATACAATATAATTTAAAATCCTATAAACCTGAAAATAACCTTACAGGGTTGACAGAGGCACTGTAGCAAAATAATGAATTGGATCCATGTCATTTCCAAACTGAAATTTTCTGATTTTTCTTCTGTAGTATTATTGATTTATCTAATTCATATAAATATTTTTTAGTTAATTTTAATTTATATCCACCCTGCAAAAGTAAAATTTATACAAATTCAATCAATCTTAAGGTAATATTACATTCATAAATATTCGATGAATAGTAAATTTCATTTTCTTTGTCTCTCGTTGGTTTTTGCTTATGAATTATTTTACATATTATCTAGTTTATTAACAAAAAAACAATATTAGCAATAAAACAAATTAGTAATTTGAACCTCAGTATTTTTTTTTGTCTAATGTTGTATTATTTCATACTTAATTTTATGAAAAAAGTGTCGTATTTTAATATTAAATTATATACAACTGATAATCGACAACGAATTATATTTATACTGATATTAAGCACATGTGATTGGAAATTAGACTTTCCGCACGAATTTATAAAATGATACTTCAAAACTTGAACGTAATCATGAAAAAACCATAATTTTATTTTTAGCTTCGTAAAACCCGGACGCTGCAATATGGGCAGGTGTGCGCAAACATTGTGCGCTTTGATAAATGCTTTTTTAGATGCGAAGGATTTATGTGAGGTCATTTTTTTGTCGCCCATGTCGCACTTTGTTTTATTTACCGACCACAGTGGGGCAAATTACACAAACGGGAAATTTTTTTGTGTGAATTTAGTTATTGTTGTTTTTTTTAATGTTTTTAATAATGTATGAAATACGTTTATCTTGTGTTTTAATCTCCTGCTTAGCAGTTAGAATTACAATTTCCTTCGCATTGTGACATAAGATAAATACTCTAATAATCCTCATGATTTGGTTGTCTGACACAAGTGTGTAAATATGAATAATACACCGGCTAAAATATATGACCCTGCGAGCCTCCTAACCTCCTAGGGATGATTCTCAAGTACACGGTCTGTGTTGTTTCTCACACTACTACATTCCCAGCGGAGATACAAATCATAGTTCTACATAAATTCTACTTGTAAATACAAGGCCTCTGTTTTATTCAGATAGATATAGTCAAATATTTTATTTATGCAAGAGTATAACAAATCCCAATTTTAGGCATGCTTGATCTACTTTGACGTTTTTTTAAATATTTCAACAAAACAAAATTAATTGATTTTTTGATTATATATTAAACTCCATCATATTATTGGAGCTATTCATTCATTTTCAAGATACTTGACCGAAAAAAAAATGTATGAATGATTTAATACGAAGGGGACTTAAGTAATATCTTTCTACAAACTTTTCTTATAAAAGAAATTCCTTATGGAAGTATTATTCGACATATTTTTAAGTCAAACGTTCATTCGATATCAGTGTCAAAAACAACCATAAAAATGAAGCCTACAACGATTTCATAATGTAAGGTGCTTACCCTCAACGAGTGATAATAAAGTACCTCGCAGATAAAAAAAGATAAATAAATATTAAAAAAGACCAACGAACAAATTAAATGACTACTATTTAGTTTTGATCAGAAGGCTAAAAACAACAATAGGTATAAGGACAAATTAAAAAAATAAATGTATTAGATAAATAATGTAAAGATACAAAATGAATTTGAATGAATGTAACAATATTTTATTATATTTCAATGATGGATCATCAATATCAAATGAAATCTCTTAAATTTTCTACTCTTCCGCAATTTTGTCTTGGTGCACTCTGAAAAGACTTATTGGCATTCGCGAGTGACGATAAAGTACCTCGAAGAAAAAGCTTTTCGGATAAAAAATGAGCTACTTAAATGTAATATAACAATAGATTATAGATAATATATTATTATATTTCAAAGACCAGCAACTAGTAGTGTCAAACAAAAGATATGATGTAAATCAATTAAAAGAAATATTTCTTTTTGAAAGACAGAACTGATTTTTTATATTTATTTTGCGTGTAGCATTGTATATTTAATAAACAAAAAAAAATATATTATCTTTGGATTTATTTTATTGATCTTGTTTACACACGTAATCAAAAAAACATTTTCTTAATCAAATAATGGGAACACAATTATGTTGTCAAATAGACCATGGTCCCACAGTTGAACGATCGCATTTATTGGCGCGGTGAAAATTTGTGGTCGACTGTATAAATTTGGTGAGGTAAAAACACAACGGATCCCTTACGAGAAGGGTAGAAAGACTTGTTTGTTCAACATGACCAACCTGGGCTAACTCCATACCGTTCCTTTGGAATAATAAAATGCGGTGAAACTCGCTCGGGGGTTTGCGGAAACAGGATAAATACAATAGTTTCGCAAGACGTTTGGATAAAAGATGTTTTGTCGTGAATTTATAAAAAAAAAATGAAACTTACTGTGAAAAAAGTTAACCATAGAATCGAAGCTTTTTTACACAAGTAAATTATACAAAAAAAATAGTTTGCAGCAAAAGTATTAGTAATTATGAAATATAAGTAATTACTTCTCACAGAATGTAATATTTTATACCAGAAAATTGTAAAACAATGTGCAACTTAGATTTCATTCCTTAGTTAATAAAGTCACTAAAGAGAAAAAACTGTAGAGATAACATAATACTTTATATTCGTATTCGTAAGAAATATTATTTATTTGTATAGTATTTCATTGATAAATCGGTGATACTAAGACATGAAAAATATTTTTTATCAAGTTATGTTAGTTTACGATTTGATATAGAAAATAAAAATCTTTAAAATAGTAAATTTTGTATTAGAACAAACCACGTTGATTTTTATTTAGATGGGGATTGTATACCGTATGCCTGTTTATTTAAATTTTAGGTCAAGAACGTGTAAATTATTATTAACTGAATGCTATAACAAATCGCGAAGTTTATTAGTGAATTTTTCCGTTATTACTCAAGAAAATAATTCTTGGCGAGTTCTGTATACAATTATTCTATGCTATTGTCAGAATTGTTTGAGTACAAATTGACCAAGAACAATGAGAAAGAGAAGAAATAATGGTCAGATAAGGTTGACAAGGGAGAAATGTTCTTTGGCCATACGGGCCCCATAGCTAGACAGACTTCTGGTAAATAAACAAACATATATAGGCAGTGGTTGCCCACGCAGGGTTGTAATAATAACTCAAAAGTGAAACCAGTCTTTTCGTTGAATATAACTAAAAAAAACAAAAAGTGACTAACAAAAAATTGGGCATTTCATTGGTATGTGTTTCTATATTTACAGTTATGTTGATAATCACGAAGTTTTAAAACATTTAACACTTGTTTGTACTAATTTTACTTTTTTTTAAAGGGTCAATAGCGGTTATACTTATCACGATCATTTTTCGCTGATAAAAATATATATTTTATACTAAACCAAATAAAACTACGGGTGTATCAATCCCTTGGTGATAGGAATATAAAAGGAATTCATAGAAATTGAAAAAATATGAATGTATGACAACAAACTGACTACAATTACAATGTTCAATACCTTTTACAAATAGGGTAAAATATCAAGGTATTTCAGTTCTACAGTTTTTAACTGTAGAACTGAAATACCTTGATATTTTACCCTATTAAAATGGAGTTCTACCAAGTAAATGCCAAATCAATAAATAAACCTTTTACAAATTTATGATACGAAATTGAAGTCACGTTAGTAAACAGTTAAGTTTAATAAAATAAATGGAATGGTACTAAAACAAAAAAAAATTACAATTTAATTTATAATATCTCTAATAAGTAATATTAAAGTAGATATAATAATTGAGCATGAATTTTAATAAAACATAACGAAATGAAAATAATTAGTTAACCCCATAGATTTTTTTTTATATAATATATGACACAAATATGCATGTACAATATGTGCCACTAGGAATCGCAATACCGGAAGAATATGTCAATACCGGTATTTTAATATTGAATATTATACTGCTATCACAAAAAAGTGCATAATAAGAAAAAATACGCCCAATTGGATTCTCAATACCTGACAAATAAATCGATATTGGTATCTAAATATTTCATTAAAAAAAACACCGTTATAAAATATCAATACATAAATCATTTAAGTTCTCTGAAAATAATAATAAACAAATAAAAAGGGTAATTAATTTTGAAACCTGTAAGAATTGATACTTTTCTTAACAGATTTAAAATACTGTCATTGATTGTATTTTTTTATTAAAATATGTGATTATAACAAAATTCAAAATTCGGTTTGAAAGTGAATTTTCAATACAGAAACATTAGTATTTTCAATACTTGATACACGGAAATCGGTTTCGGTAATACCGTTATTGCAACCCTACGTGTCATAGAAAGATACTTTGAAAATCATCTGCTTGATTTATTAGGCTCATGCGTGGTTTTAATCAACGTGACTTAAAAATAGATTTTAAAAAATAGTATTATGTAATTAATTTTTAATAAATACAATATTATGAACGTTTTATTCACTAGAAAAACACAATTAATTTATTCGAGTCCAATAAACAGCAATCATCATTTTTATTAAAGTCTTAAGATACTAGCAATTTCACAGAAGAGAAAACATATAAGTGGGTCAAAAGCAAAGAAAATCAATCTATCACGGAAACCATTTTGAGAAAAACGTTAACAACTAAAAAAAACATTACTAATTAATTTAATGTAATAACTTACAATAGAATGTTGTGATTCACAATGAATTCGTCAAATGTGCTAAAGAGACATTTTGTCGCGTAACTTATTTGTATTCTACAAGCATTTAGACTGTTTAGAGTGAAGAAGCTGAATTTGTTTCTAAAACGATTTTCTATGGAATGAAAACAGATTTTCTACTAAAATATCAGGCTGAAAATTTTTTAGCTTTAGTTATTTTGATTCCGCATCCATATATTGAAAATTTTATTTTGTTAAGATTGCCAACTTTGCTTCTAACCCCCAAATATATATTTATATATTAAAATATATTTTTTAAGAATAGTTTAACACTAGGAATCTTCAGCATATGAATGAAATTTCTTAAAATGTTAAATTTGTAGAGATGAAGAATGTTTGAATATCAATTTAAAAGAAGGGAAAAACCGTTGCTTAGAATATCGTAGCAAAAATTCCGTTTAAAATATTATATAGTATATATATGTAAAATGATATGTTAATGTATGTATATGAACGCAATACGTTATGCATCTATTGACTTCTTTTATTACTTTTAATGTGACGTATTTTATAACATTATAATATATGTTGGATGACTTATATTGAATTCATACAAGAAAAACTCGTTGCGAATTTATTTTATAGGTCACTTGGGATCAACTCGAGGCGAAGAGAAACAATACACACGTATTCTAGATCTCAGATTTTAACTTAAAAAGTCTTAGTTTGATATATGAGCTTGAACCCAGACCAAGCTGATCACTTAAATAGCAACCAGATCACAGAGAGCGACAAAAATAAAGTAGCCAAAACCACGTTTGAAGGCTTCGAAGGCAGCTTTAATCAATATGTCATTAACACCTATAAGAAACTGTACACTGCTGGAATAAAAATAATATACAACCTTCTTATTGATCCTTTCTCTAAAATCATTTAAATATTTTAATGTTTAATGTTACAAAAGAAGCCGTAGGCAAATTTTATAAAGTAATAAGCTATTTTTGTTTGTAAATAAACTATATTTATATCTCATGAATATATAGTAATACATATTTAAAATAAGCATTTCTTTCTTAATTTTTAATTTAAAAAAATATATGGTTCACAGCGAATAATAACGATGTAATTTAATTTTGCTCAAATACAAACGATTAACTTCGGTGGAAAGTATAAATAGTTCGTATTACAAGATTAAATAAAAGCTACATGCCATTCACAGTCATCATCGGATTTATAAAATCATTTAGAATTAATATAACAAACAAAATTTAGCACTACACCAGAAGGAATATTCTCAAAAAAGAATACTGGGAAATATTTGATACTTGCTAATTATGAATTGATTGTGTGATACTCCAACCTGAAATGACAAGACAACTCTGATTCCTATTCCGACGAAATGGTCTACAATTTATTTATTTTTCAACCATTTTGGAGTCATTATATGAATATACGACGAATAGGCTCATTTTCGAATATATTTCTCAAACTCGTACAATATTTTGTACATACGGTTCACAGCCTCTTAGGTTGATATGTATTTCTCATATCAGTATTTTATCTCATTATCGAGAAAAATAATTAAGATTTTTTTTTGCTGATATTTTATAATATTACAAAATACCATTCATTTATTGAAGATTTTTTAAAAATGTATAAGCTTAGTAGAACTATGCGGTTCCAGTTTTGACTCCAGCGATTTGTGTATACAAAAAAAATAAGAAAGGAGTCGAAAAAAACACTCTGGTGATAACTAACAATTTTCGAAGGATATACATTTTTTTTGTAATTTAACACAATTAAATAAAAGTATGTATTCCGAAATTTCATTTCATCGACCACAAGTAGTTTTTCTCAGCAGATAAGCATTTATAGAAACATCTAAATTTGTTTCAGCTGTCGTTCATATATTATAACATAAATGTCAAATCTCAAAATTATCAATATGGCGTCATTTTGACATTGTTTTAGTTTCTTAAAAATGATTCATATTTAAATGTTTATTTTGCAAGCTTGTGTGTAATTATCTATCTATCTACTTGGTTCAATATTGTTCCCGATTATTTATGCATCAGTTTTGATATCATTATATTTTCCATGAATAATAAATATTTCATCAAGTTTAACGAGATAAATAAACTTTTTTCATTTATTCATAATTCGCTTAATAACATGTTGATTCATTTCACAATAGAAAGCATACTGTTTAATCTACTTTGTGGTAATTTTAATTGATATGTCTATATTTTTTTGCAATAAAACCATGATATAAATTGACAAAAAGTCTACCGAGCAAGGTTCATAAAAACTTTTTTTGAAACTATAAAAACACAACTAGTATGATTACACTCAAGCCCAGATATCATCATCCGTAATAATAAGTTTATAAATTACTAAAAAAAACACTATTTTTCACTAATTCAACAATTATTCATTAGGATTAGGACGAGTTTCGCTCATCACGATAAATATCAACTAATACGATATGTATGAATAGAGGTTATGAATTCTAAGCTAAGTAAAACTTATTAGGATGTAACACACAATTGATATTAGAGTTATAAAAATAATGTATAGATAAAGACACAAAATATGAATATGTATCAAAATCAATTCAATAAGTTTACTCAATTCAAATCATAGTGAATTATCAAATGGGAAATATAACAATATAATTTATAATATCGAAAACAATTAATGTCAAATAAACAATAATTCTAAGCTGTTCTTGAGTAACGTAAAGAAGAATACGTTTTCCAATATAATGGCCGTAAAATAAATGTATAATTAATAAAAGATAAAAGAGTGATATTTAATATAAAACCTTTTCACCAAGTATTATTTATTACAAGTACAATGAATATCAAAGAAGTCAATTAGTATGGAAAATCAATGGAAACGAACATAGAAAATATAATCCAAAACGATATAAATCTTGAAATTTATATGTAAAACGTTTATAATTATCGTTAAGCGATTGGACCATTAGTATAAATTCCAGACCATCTACAATTTAATATCTTAGGGTAGTAATTCTGCAGCACACTTCAAGTCTCTTTGAGTGAGTATAACTTGGGGCAACTCAACGTAGTCCATTGCCCGCATATCAGTTTATTTTGACCCGTCATTAGCACCGATGATTGAAGTGGGCCGAAGTCATCGATAAGCCATTAATACTGATCACTTGAAACTATGGTGTCACCCCGGCGGGTCAATTTGAGAGGTTTTAGAATAAGAGGATAAGAGGGTGGTTGTTGGTTGTTGGTATTGAATAGTTCTAATGTGACGCATTGACGCAGCAGATTGGTCTACCAAATATATTTTTTCAATTAAGTTGATTATTAATAATCACTTTTATGGTCAGCTGTCAATTCTTGATAAAATAAAAAAATAAAATCAATATTTGTTTCGAACACTCACTGAATAATTTCGGCTTGAAATTGGCACATCAAGCAAATGATCCATTAATACAATAAATGAAAGTGCTCCTGATCATTATGATATGTTGTTTTTTGTTAGTTAATTTTTTTACCTAGGAGAGAGATTCTTTGTTTCAGTAACATAAACGAAGTGGGATCCATTTTTATCATAAAAACATCATTTTTTTATTATTTAAGCATAAAAGTTCATGTAGTTTGGCGTAGACGATAATTATATGAAAATGGAAATACCATTTTTTTCAAATTAGAAACGGTTTTAATAAAAAAAAAATTTATTGAAATACCAGTGATAAAAGAAATACAACAAGAGGTTTTAGATATTTTCAGCTTTTTTTTTTCTTCGTATGTTTTTGTCAATTTAGAATCATTCAAAGATTTATGCCACCCCCATCGTGCCATTTTCGAGGATAAAACTGTTGCCAAATAACTATCAAATATGTTTGATTTATATAAAATATAGATTAATGTTTTGACTATCACTAAAGACTTTAAGTAACATGTTTTTTTTTTACATTTTTATGGTTACCTCATGAATTTTAGTTAGATAATGTTTCAAAATATTAACAAATTTTAGCAAAAAACAAATATGTTGTACGCAGCGCTAAATGCGAACAATACCGACTTTGCTCATCGTGTGCGCTATTTTAACTGATAAACAAATTCATTTGAACACACTCATTATTAAAGCATCAACTGATTAAAGAAGAAGAAATCAACCCTTTTATGTGTCATATTAAATAATATTAGTAAATAAATACCCAAGCTCAATTCTATTTTTCAACGGCTCAAGATTGTAACTCAGATTCAAGTTCAGATCCAAAGGCAACATTTCCTCGTTTAACTATGATAAAAAATAACGTATGAAATGTTTTACGAGGTGAAAACCTGTGATCCAGGAACACATTTCATATCATTCTTTTTAGTATTTTAAAACGGAATGTTTTCATCATTTTTGGGCGCTGAAGTCGTATATTTAAATTTGTTTACGAATGCGCTTGCAAAACCCATAAATATGTATTGCATATTTATCCTAGCCCAGTGCACTTCGAGCGTTCCCAGATATCTGCAATATCCGGTATAATCTACCTATCTCGTTTGCAACACCTTCCCCCCACGTGACCCTCAGCTGCCCTAATCACTTGAAAACTTGGCCCGCCGACGTCACGTGAAAACTTGGTCACAAATCTTGTGTACTGCGGTTAAGTTTGGAGTACTCTTGACTTAACAAGATTTTGGATGAAAGAGCCCGAGAATGTTATATATCCCTATAGAAATCTTCAATGCCAGTGCTGACGTGAACATTTTATTTTAAAATTATAATTTTTGATTCTTGAAAAAAATTAAAGCTTTTTTGTATTTACCAAAAATATCACAGTGTAGATTATAAGGTATTTATTGGACGTACTAATTTGTTAATAAAATGTTTTTTACTTTAATAAAAAAGCAGTCCTCGTCAATATATATTATTATCATTTAGTACTACTAGAGCTTTTACTAGAAAAATATTTGTTCACAAAGCACCATTCAGCACAAATATTATTTTTATCGATTCGTTCTCTAAGATGGCTGAAAGGCGGAATATATTAAGAGTCATAATTACAGCAAACGTTTCAACTAAATTTTAAAATTAGTATTATATAATATATACCACGCATAGAATATACATTTTTTTTTTTAATAAATTCCGTTCCGTCAAATATATAATTATTATCCATCTCTGTCATGTAAAACATGCATAAAACACCGAAAGAAGATAATAACACACTTTCATACTGGTATTCATTTTTTTTACTTATTCAAAAAAAAAATCAGTAACGCCTTTTCTTATTGCGGACATGTTATATTTAATAAATATTATATAATTTCATTCTAATAAAATTATTATATAATTTTATTAACGTACTTTTCTATCACATGCATATTTTATTTTCCACCACTGCTTTTTTGTATATATCCTTGGAAACGGGTGACCGCTATACCATTATCATTTTTGGTTGTGTTATGGTAATATATATAGGAGTATATCGACCGAAAAATAATAGCGGGTATGTGATGAAGCCAAGAGTTGTTTTCAATACCTAGTTACTAGTTATTACGTCGTATTTCTGTATTGGGTTTTCTTCAGTATATTTTACTCAGCATTTATTAACAGTAAACCCCCCTACAGCGTATGCGGTATTCCCCCGTATAGCGCAGTTTTTTATAAATCATTAGGATTTTTCATAAATATATTATATGAGTCCTCGAAAGGTGAAGTGAGCCAAGTAGTGAAATGGTTAAACTGTTATATCGGATATAATTTAGAATTTCGACTGAAGGTGCTTGATGGAAATTTAACTTTAAATTAGAATTATTTTCATCATGTACGTTTCCATAAAAATCTTGGTCGAACACGACCCGGGCTTCGCCTCTCGGCATCTTCCGGTGTTACTCAGTGCGCGAATGCACTCGAACTGACGAACTCGAACTGAGTGCGTTCGCGCACTGAGTAACACCGGAAGATGCCGAGAGACGAAACCCGGGTCGTGTTCGACCAAGATTTTTATGGAAACGTACAATTTTTATATCAGACTTAAAGACTTCTTCATCTTTGGCCATATTCGCTCCCTATGTGGAGTATATGGCACCTCCATTTTTTCTTACCTCTCGCCAATTGCTTTGCTTCTTCCCATGACCTGCCAGCATCCCTCAGTTCCGCCCAGTACATACTTAGGATAGTACCTGACAGGGCGCTGTCTTGTACGTTCCCTTACCTCCAACTTTTAAGTACAATCACACATTTATTTGGTGTTTTAGTGAAATGCATATTTATATTTAAGGAAGATAACACTATTGCAGTGTGTATTTAGTGAGCTCACTTCACTTTTATGACACTTTAAGACTAATTGAATATTATAACGCATACAAATATTTTTTTAAGTACCACATAGCTCATTTCTACTCTCAAGGGCTCATATTAAAAATACGTACATGTTTTAGATACTATATATATATTAATTTAATATAAAAATGTGAAAAAAATGATTTGAGGATTTCATTCAATTCACAATATACAATCGAAAGAACCTAATCTCAAATTTTGTATAGGTGCCTTGTCCTCTATATTATAGAGTCTGTAACATAGAATTCTTATAGTGAAGTCGCAATCCATACGCTATAGGAGGATCGACAGTATTTAATACATTTAAATTTTTAGTTTTATACTTCAAACTCGATATCTTGTTCTTAAATATATTTTTTTAGTTAACTGTTTTTTTTTGTACATTTCCCATTATATTTTTACATCATCAATGATGTGATAAACGTATTTTTTTGTATATATTAAATATACATATTTACTGTTTAACTGTAATTGTAATTTGTCACTGTAACTATAGTATTAATAAATAATGGTCACTGTCGTGTAGCGAAGTTTTAGAGAGTACACGTAAATAAACAAAGTAATGTCTAAACTTATGATTTCTGCTTAAACATATTGTGATCTGTGCCTGAAATCTCGAGGTCAACGTCGTGCTAGCTAGCTGTGGGGTCTGCAAATTCAAAAGCGAATCTTTAACCCATAAATCTTCATGTATAAATATTGTGCAAGTCAATAAATATATTTTTTCGTGAAATTGGAACTCGTGGAAACCCAAACGTGTTACAAAAAATTGATGTTTCACAGTAGTCGACAAAAAACTGTTCGATATGGATACATTTGATGTTCGTGACTTATTTACTGATCACTTAGTGAGCGTGTTAAAAAGACTCATTTATTTAGCGTAGACTTAATAAATCTTGATAACATTGTGAACTTGATTGTATGTACTTGAAGGAAATTCGAAAGCACAAAGAAAAATCTAGCTATTCGCTTAGGTATAGCTGAAGCTACATCTAACGCAATGAAGACTGTCTAGGACACACAGTTGTACATGATTAAAACCAAATACTATTTGTTCAACGTCTGTGTTTTCCCAGTGTTTATAGATAAAGTAACGTATAAGACAGCACCTCGAAACGTCACTGGTCATGAAGAAACGTTGAAAATGGCTCGGTCACGTCTGCGGTTATCTGCGAAGAGTCTTTATTCTGCCTGTCTTTTCTTCTTACTGGTGGAATTCAGGCGTCCTAGACGACCGTCGGGTACTGTCCATGGGAAGACAGAAAAACATGACGGTGCCGCGTGGCGGCCAGATACTCCACATAGGGAGCGAATACGATCAAAGAAGAATAACTATTTGAAGAACAGGAAATGCAAAACAACAGCATAAAATTGATAACTTTGCTATTTCACTTCTGTTACAAAATTTAAAAAGTGTTTCACCTCATTCAGATGCTTCATCGCATGATTTACGAACAAAAAAGATGTAAAGCACGTGTAAAATTTGGTGACATAATAATTTGAATAACTAAATTATCAAATCTAGTTTTCATTTAAAAATGAACTTCCACGAAGTTACCGCCGAATCCATCGAAAAAAAGTAGTTTAGTAAATAAACAAAACATATTTTTCCTTAAAATTTACAAAGTAAATTTTATTTTAGAAATCTAAGAAATGAGGGCTTGATTTTAAAACTACGATTTATCTTTGACATGATTACTGAAGGAATAATAATAAAACCTTGTCCTTGTTAGAGAATAAGAAAAAAAATGTTATAAAATTAGATTAGAACTATTTTCATAATGTACGTTTCTATTATAATTTTGGCCGAACACGACCCGGGTTTCGCCTCTTGGCATCTTTCGATGCTATCCAGTGCGCGAATGCACTGGAACTGAATGTTAGTTCGAGTGCATTTGCGCACTGGATAGCACCGGAAGATGCCGAGAGGCGAAACCCGGGTCGTGTTCGGCCAAAATTATAATGGAAACGTACATTATGAAAATAGTTCTAATCTAAAGATAAATTTCCATCAAGCACCTTCAGTCGAAATTCTAAATTATGTTATAAAATTATAAACATTTTAAACATATAAATTCGTAAAAAGGTTTTCTAACGAAATCCTGGCTCTCCATTTTCAAGGAAATCTTTTGTGTTAATAATCCAATATAAAAAGAAAATCTGTAAAGCAAAGTACGTGAGAATTGCCCCTAACAAGCTTTCCCTACTTGCAGGCACATAAAAAATGCAAAATACTGCTCTACAAAGTGTAGTACCACGTGTAAATTTAAAGTACACCTAACCATTGCAACAGGTGAAGGTATCGTGCTAAAAGACAAAGTAAAAAAACGTTTTAACCAGGTCTGAATATTGCAAAATACCTTTGTTACATAATCACTAACTTATTGTATTGATTCAAAACATTTCTAAAAACTTAATAAAAATGTCATCAAAAATATAGTTCTAGTATAGCTTTATCAAGAAGATGTCTCTTCAATCAATCGACTGTTCAGATCTATTTTCCATCATTTAATAATACTGCTTCGCCTACAATCCACGCTTAAACAAAACATTTACCAATAGTATAGAAACTGTCAAGTAAGTTTCTATACTATTGGTTATACAATGTTATTACAAAAAATTGATGTTTATTTTATCGAAAATGACAAGCATATTCTAAAACTTTTTGAAAATGTTATTTCAAAGCATGAATATTTAAGAGTTTATAATTTTTAAAACGAGTTTTTTTGATTACTTTTTCAATGAATTTTTAAACGTTCATGCAAACAATACACCAACAAACTATTTTCCAGTCGATCACGATGAACTATTTACCGGTCCAACTTTTAATGAAACATTTTTATATGCAAATAGTAAACGTTGACTTGAGAGCTTAAAATTTTTTTCATTATTCAAATAATATATATTTTTATACAAACCTCATTTTTTTCATTGTTATTTTTATCTAACTATTTACTGACTTAAACTTAAACTCAACATTAAAAGTACCATTATTGTTGGATAAAGATTGTTTGTGAAAATGAATAAAAGCAAACTTTTCCGACCTATTACAAAGTACACGATAATTAAGCTGCTTTAAATCTTGAAATAACGAATCAAACTGAGCAAAAATTCGTGGTCAGCTTTCAAATTGGATATCACTGGAAAAAGTGTTGCTAATTCAAAAATAAATTTTCTTTCAAAAAACACTATATACATAGTTCGTTTAAGTATTAGTATGTTGATTTATCGCTAGTTTAAAAAATGACACATTATTTTTTATAATTTTTTGTGATCTTTGATTTCTTTGACTTTTTATTGGCGTTTGACATTAGGACAGTGTTTTCCAACCTTATTTGTGCCACGCTTAACTCCAAGCCTTCAAAAATCTCCATGTCTTCCTTCTTCAATCAAAATCTTATACTTGGATACCTTCAAACGCGTAAAAATAATTGCTTCAAATAAAAAAATGCACATAGTTAATACAAGCTTAATAAATCATAAAAAATCTCAAGCAATTTCATTTCCAATTTCAGAAATTTACTGATTTGCCTAAGTGTACAGTGTAACTCTCTTCCAAGAATTTCTGAATCCAAAATCCTAAGAATTTAGGGATTTGTTAATTGCCCCCAAAAATTGAAATAAAATTTTCCCGGCCCCCGTTTGGGAACACAGTACTAGGACTGGACTTCGACACTGGACCCTTTTTGTAATCCTGAGAATTTGGAAATGACAATTTTTTCGATCCCTTATTCCCATAAAATCGGGCTCGGCGATCCCACGGATTTCCTAAAATGAGAAAATGTGAAACCGTTTTTTAGCTATCGCGGGGGTTTTTCGAAAAAAAATTTACTCATGGCCGTTTTTAAGAACCCAGAAATTTACCAAATTACAATAATGAATTACATTTCAAAATCCTATTAATTTACTTAATATTTGGAACTTTTTTTCAATTTTCTCTAGTTGCCTATTTTCAGGAACTTTTTGGAGAATTTTCCACATTTCATCATCAATCCTAGGATTATTACTATCACAATCCCAGGATTTCAGGATCACAAAATCGGACAGGATCAAGGGATCCGAGGCATATGCTATTGCTATAATATACACCTATATTGAAAACACCGAAATAATGGAATATTTTACCACAAGATTTTTTAATTGTTAAAATAAATACATACTGTTAAATCCGTATACGATGCCTAAACAAAAAATGATAACAATATATGAATCCAAAATGCAAATCACCTAATAAATATTGAAATGTTGATTTTCGCTTTTTACTTTAACCGTAGTCTATGCCAGACAAAAACGAAACAGCAAACCAAATAATCCGTCAAGTTAACGTTTATCTGGAACCAGAAAATTTCGGGTTTCGTTACTAATGTCGGGTTAACCGCTAACATTTGTCCGTTGGTTGGCATTTGGTTATGTGGTATGAGCATGGTCATGAGATTTTTAAGCGATTAGGAAACCAATTAAAACTAAGTTAAATCATTGATGATTTTTGAACCCATATCAATTAAAACCCATAAAAAAACATATTTCGTCCATAGTAATAAAATAACACTACACTCCAGTCTGGCTTAATTCAAATTGTATCTCTTTTGATCAATTCCTGGAATATAATTTCTTTAATTAGTTAATAATTTGTATCTAACTTTTCACTTCCAAAATGCGAGCGAAACGTCAGCTCAACTTTCAAACGACGTAGTCCTTACGAAGTTGTTAAATTTAAAAAGAAAATTGAAATTCAAGTAAAATTTTGCTTAAGTGCAAACAAAAGGTTGAAATATACATAACATTCCTATTTATTTATTATAAGTACAAACACTCTTTATCATGTCAAATTCCATTTAATGAAGAACGTCACAAAACTTACGACTTTTACCATGTAATAATATTTTCATTTGGGTCCATTAAAGGTGTAGTGAGCCAAGTCGTATTTTAGAAAAAATAAGTTAGACGTGTTGTAATACTCTGAATTCTTAAAGTATCGTAAAAGTGAAGTAACCTCAGTTAATACACATTGTAATAGTGTTATAATATTCGTAAAATAAAAATATGCAATCCACCAAAACACTAAGTAATGACGCGATTGAACTTAAATGTACAAGAAAAAAGTTTTACCATTTTACTAGCTGGCTCACTTTAACTTTCGAATGGCTCATATTATTTAAATTATATTGTTTTCAAGCAAGTTTAAAATCACATACAAATCGCGTTAATCATTATATTTCTATTATTACCCTTTAAAAAAGCCTTTTTTGCAATTTGTGACTCAAATGTATAACGTGCTGTTATTTTAGCATAGTGTTGTGTATATAAAAGAAGTATATTTTGAAAACATTTTACTAGGAGAAAAAAGTGTTTTATTTTGCAAACGAATATTATATTGATCAAAAAATCACGGCCTTCTAAAATAAACATGGACACAAAAATATATATGTACGTTTATAAAGTACACAAAATTTTGACATACTCACTCGTATATATCAAAAGCTATATAGTTTGATAAAGAAAGAACAAAACTCGTATTTTCACAAAAGAGTAAAGTAGAAGAACTAATGACGTTCATTAAACGCTTGTGCTTCAGTTAACATCATATAAATAATGTTCAGAAACCGCCAGTTCATCGTACAAGCAAGTTTATACTCATCAAAAGTCGGACGAATTTCAGCTTCACATGTGAATAAAATTTGTTATAATTATTTTGGGAAATGTTTTGCTTTGTAATTAAATTTAGTATCGCAGAGCAACTCTTAAATACGCATTCTATTGTTTTATAACCATTCATCTCCAACGTTCACTCTAACTGTACGAAAATTTTGTTATAACTTTAACTACTCATTAATTTATAACTTATTTCACTACGAAACTGTGTAGAATTATTCCAAGTACGAAGCAGCAAGTTTGTATGAAAATGAGATGCACAGATTAAATTAGTTTTCTTTTGAATATTATAAACTATATTATTAATTGTCTTATTATTAAACAATTTTTTTTAACTACTTAAACAGCTAAAGTAGTTTTTTTTATATATTTGAAAAACAATAATGAATTATTTTTTAAGTTAGTTAACCTAATATTAAATTCAAATTTAATCACATTATTATAATTTGTTGTCTAGTTTCTATAAAAAATATATTTTTAAATTATTTTACATATTTGAATAAATAAAGTGTTTGAACATCAGTGTTGTAACTAAAACTGATAATGATTGATTTCTTATTATAAAAATTCTAATAACAAATCGAATCATAAAAAGCATTAATTGTTTAAAAAAAATATACAAAATTCCAATACTCGATACATATCTCACCAGTATTTTCAACCTTATTTACCATTCCCCACTTCAACGTTTTAACTTTTCCGGTTTAAAGCTCAAGGAATGCGACCCCAATACCCACATTTTCTTAAATATCTATTTTAATATGGGTGATACAATGTTTATAATTAAGGTATTCTTATATCATAGTTTTTTGGACCTTTTGTAGTTTATATAAATACACGATAACGCGATAACGAGATAAGCGCCCGCTTATCAGCGATCGTTCGTAAGATAGCTGGGCTAATAGCATCAGTTGCAAATTCATATTTGTGCTGGGATGACGTCGTTTTTACGCGCAACTTAAAATATGATTATTTATTAAAAAACCACGGATTTTTATAAAAAAATGTATGAGGAATGATGCAGAGAGATATTTTAAAGCCTTTAGACTATTTTTTTTTTTAAATTCATAAGAATAGGGCCAATAATGAGGAAGCCATTGGGGTCCCTAAACGACCCCCATCGGCAGAGAAGTCTCCGAGCCGCGAAAGGTAAAAATCAAAATACTTCTTCCCATATCAAAATTATATAGTTACCATACAAATTTTAAAAAATGCTACAAATAAAAAACTAACAGTTATTAGGTAACATTTTCGTAAGTAAACATGTATGCATGTGCCACTCTGAAGAAAATAAGATGCAACAAGTACGATCTTCGTGATTGATGCGTGAAGGATGCATGCAGCAAATGTCCAATTAGTATCTAAATTAAGCTTTTAAGTTTGAAAAAGATGACCTTTGGTGAAAAGACAATTTCTTTAATTATTATTAGATTATGTCAATTAAACACCAGTTTAGAAGTTTCCATGCACTTGTGTATTATTCATAATTTGCATACGGCCCAAAATCATCAATACACGTTTTTTGCGTCTCTTGTGGGTTACGTCCTGTTTCCTTTCCACTGTCGATATGAATACTGTAAAAAAAAATATTTTTAAAAATCACCCGATTATAGCATATGATGGTGATTTATATGAAATATCGATATACTGTTTTCGATTTTCTCATCTGGTATTACGATCTTAATTCACCTATTTTTTAAAACCATTTTCATAATAAACGGTATTAATGATACAGCCACAATTTTAAAGATTCCAGTCTTTGAATCAGTAAGTCAATTTTAATATTATTACATAATATCTCCATTTATATTATTTAATGCGTTCATATAATATATTAAGGCTTATCGCAAAAGAATCAAAGCAACCATTTTATAATCAATTCAATATTATCTTAGACAATTTTTGACTCCAATTTCAGAATATGGTTATGGGAGTAATATATATAATACATTCATACAATCAACATATGCTCACCTTTGATATAAGCTTAACTCAGTATAAATCATGCGAATGAGACAAGAAGTTTCCTACGGTAAAATCAATATGGATTGTCTGTAATGATCTAGTAAGGTTGTTTATTACTAAACAGGGCAGATGTTTCAATTGAAACACGATTTCCATGTTACACTTAAACGTATGTTTAGATATGTTTCTATTGTTTCATAGAATACGCGTACACTATGTCTACGGATTCCGTGAAATTTTCACATCACAGTATTGAGGTAGTTTAATTTAATAAAACAATTACACTCATAAATCAATTAAGATCACATTTTGTTTTCAAAAGATTGTTTTATTTAAATGATGTGGTAAGTATACTTTTGTCTGTAATTGATGCAGGTAGTGCATCACTGCTGTACAGAACACCATACCATGCGTGCTTAACATGACACGATGACTTCCAAGGACAACCTCGCAACATGTGTGACATTTTAAAATTCACTCGGGGATCACCCTATCCCCGATAGTTAATATATGGAAAATATCTAAATATAATATATAGTCTTAGCATAAGGAATATGCATAGGATATATATATATATATATATTAATTTGGTTCAAAAGCGCTGATGCATAATTTTCTATGAGTCCCGGAAAGATCTGCTATGGCGATTAATGTAATAAATTAGTAGACCTTTTTTATATCGATATAGCTTTGGAAATTGATACTGAAACACCGATCTCGTATACCCAGCATGCGTTAATTGGAAAACTAGAATAATTTCTTTATATAAAAAAATATTTTCTTTTTCAACTTTAAAAACAAAAGAAAAATTTTAACGTAATTATAACAGCAAGAAAACAATATAAACATCAAACAAAAAAGCCCTTAAAATGATAAATGGTATAACTTTGACGATTCTTCTTAAGATTTATATTAATCTTACTAATTGACTCATCTCTTCCTACTTTCTATGAAACGATACTTATTATTGGTTATTTGGTGAATAGGGGAGGATAAAGGGGTGGTATCTGGGGAGAAACGAGACCCATTAAGATTGAAATTGGGTGAAATTAATGGCAGAGCCGTCTTGCAGATAACAGTGCTCCCCTTACTTTGCGGTTAGTAATTAGACCTTAGTATTAAATAGAAACTGCTTCTTTTGATACTTCCTGAATACTGATACTATAATAAATATATAATAATCAAAGATATCATAGTGATACTAACGAAATTTATTTCTATGAAATGATATTAAGGGTCGCCAACTTGTTCGGTACATTTTGATTTAAAAAATATTTTTTATTCTTCTATTTATGTACAATAAAACAATAATCGTACAAAAATAAAATGAAGATTATTTGACAGAATATTGTTATATACATGTTAAAAATTTGAACTTTGAACTTTGAAATTTGAACTCCTAGTTTGACAAGAATTATTTAATATAATTTCACTTTTAACTTTTTCACGATGTATTTATTATACATAGTTCCAACGTTCTTGTTATGCCGGAATACGTATAATTATACAAATAATTTGTGTTGAACCAAATAACTAAGTATTGTCTTAATTAATTATACCTAAATGATAATTACTAGTAAATATATATAAAACAAAAATCTGTAATGTTTACAACGTAATTACTTGACGGTTGATAAACTTCAAAATTTAATATTTTGTGTAAAAAGGTTAAATATAAAAAATGCTTCCTCGATAACTTGTTTTATCATAGTATTTTTTTCATTTCTACGCATCATACATGATGCGTAGAAATGAATAATATAATGAATAACTTTAATTAAATTTTAAGAAAAATCAATATGTTGTTTCATATCAAGCTAAATTTATAAACCAATATATGGTATAAACCTACCAGGGATTTGACCATTAAGCAGTAAATACAGAAAAATATGCAAACTTGAACATGATGGGGTGCTATTTTGTTTTAATTCAAAAAGCAAATATTTCAAGTTACCAGATTATCTGTTTTAATAAACTTTCCTATTTATTTAAGCTGACGTATTAAAAATAAAGCGATTACGTTTTTTTTTTGTAAAAACGTGCTGGAGAATATTTACCAAGCAAAAAACACAAATTTATTTATCACAACAGCAGAACTTTAGAACATAAATTATATTTTTTTAAAAATTCTTAAAAATACTATGTCAAAGAGATATTTAATTTACAACACTACAAGTTAAAACAAAACTACTTTATTTCGATTTATTTTTATGAAGGCATTATTTAAATAAATACATTTTTAATATAAAAAATAAAATAATATATCTCAAAAAGATCGACATTTTTATAATATGACGGATAATTTGATATAATATGTTAAGTAACCATATACTGAATATCAATTTCATATCGACGATGGAAAGGACATAGCCCACAGTTTTTTCAAAAGAGTTTTTTTCGAAAGGATGGAAGCTGAAAATGTCAAATTAGTATCTAAATTTAACATTTAAGTTTGAAAAAAGAAGGACCCGTGGAAATTGCGATCAGGAAAAAAAGAAAATTTGACATTGTTAAGTTATCTCATCACCTTTATGACTTTATGCAAGCAGTTTTCTTGTATTTAAGATCATGTTCAATAGCCATAATATATTATTTGAATACCCATAGAGAAATTTATATATGTACATGGCAAATATTTCATTCTGCTTATACGCGATTGGAATAAGAATATTTCCTTTCGTGAGAATGTCAAACTTTATGTTTCTGATAATTTTTTGAAGAATTGTGAAGTGAATTTTCTAAAAGCGTTGCCAGTGGTATGTGTAAGGTATAATATTGTTCAACGGTATTACCTTGAATTTTGACACAGCTCTCATTTCCGCTTGGGAAGTGAGTGAGTTCAGACGATTTTTTTTTTTAATAGTAGACATTTTTAAATCTTATTCGAATGATTTATTTGACAAAAATTGCATTTTCTCAAATTGATTTATTATTTTTATCACGTTTGAAAAAAAAAGAGTTTTTTTGCTATTTGCATAGAATAAATATTAACCATGTTTAAGTGTGATTTGATTTAATAATTTTGAGTGCTTCTTCTACGAACAGTCAAAAAATTATCATTAATAAGGTATCATTTTATTCTTTAAAAATCGTGGAATTGTTATACACCAATTTTTAAGTGATTGTCACAAAAATAAATATGTATAAATTATATGTTATTTAACATGACAAATTCTTGGAATTTACTGTAATCAATACTACAGTGATTAGAAATACATCGTTAATTAATCATCTTCCGATTTTATAATTGATATCTCATTCATAAATAAATCTAAGCTACATTATATTCAAATTTTAACGATTCAAATTTAATATTGAAATACCGCCAAGCGCCTTCAGTCAAAATCTTAAACTATATTATATTAATTATTATTCACCTAATATTTAAAAATATAACAAATTTACAAGTGTTTAATCAATCCCTTTTTTATATATATTTTCATTAGAATGGTTGTGAGTTATAAATAAATTAGTATTAAATTATGTATGAAAGGCTGATTAAAATATCATACAAATGTTTATATAGTATAAATATAAGTTTTAAAGTTGTTTAATTTCGAAAATTATTATTGTCGTTGTTTTGTAATTGATTCAAGGAAAAAATATTAATAAAATTACTTATGTTTCGAATAAAGCAACTCAAAATCATATATATCTATAATATAAATACTCAAGCTCATTTTAAAATAAATTAAATTTTATAATCATATGTAATGAAAAAAGATATTTTGTATTGTTTGCTAGAGATCGGTTCAAGAGAAATCATTTTTTTTTTACTCTGTGGACATATTTTTTTTTCGTGGAATATCTACGAATAAATAAATATTCTTTTGGCTAAAAATATTTATTAAGAAGAAAAAAATCATTTGAAATTTTGGATTGAAACAATAAAAGTTTATAAAAATATGAAATATTATAAATCAGAAAAGCTTCCAAAATAATTATCATGCATAACATTTAATAAACATTTTTTTGTAATATTGAGTAATTCAAAAACAACAAAAAAAAAATCGTAGCCTTAAAATCTTGATAAAACGGTGTGTTGCTAGAACGAATTGCTAAACACTGGCCCTGTCTTTACCTGGCTTTACCCTTATATCCCGACTCTCTTCAAAGAAGAAAGTTTCAATAACTAAACAAAAAAAGGTTTCATGAAAGACATTTTGTTGAGATACCTCCATTAGAAGGCCATATGCTTCGCAATGGGAGCGGACGTGGATTTAAAAATATAAAAATTAAGTACTTTTAATGAAGTAAGATATTAGTCTATTATTATGATATGATAAAAATAATAATAAATTTCCTGATATGTTATATAAATAGTACTCACATTGTTCAAATTATTTTTTCGTACGTATGAATGCTCAATGAACATTCTAAAGAACCATTACTCGTATTGACATAATAGAATTATAATGATTTTATTTGATTGTGAACGAGAAATACTACTACAGCACATTTTACTGATCCAACACATCAGAACGGATGCCAGGGACTTTTGGTAAACACGTGGGGTTTTCCTTGGGGATAACGGGTAGTGAGAAAACAAGACGTGTCTCTTTATACCCAGGATATGAAGCAAGGAAATAGGGAAAGTAACTCGAATTTCCGTACTGTGATATATTTCAATATTATTTGCGGTTATTCGCTGGGGTCTATTCACGAAATCCAGATCATGTCCGCTTTTGTTTTGATCAACTCTTTCTAAAAGGATCCTACGACTTTACGTGTTCATTGTTTTATTCACGATGAAAAATATGTCACGAAATCTTAACATTTTACCTGTTTTAGACTATTATATTTGGTATATTATGTGAGCCGTAACCGAACGGTCAAAGTTTTTTTGTTCGTATTTTTAGTTTCGATGGCCACGAGTACGAATAACCGAACAGACACGATTGATTTATGAAGTAATTCAAAGCTATGAACATTTGTAATGCGTGTATTAAACTTATAAAATAGTATTCAAGAAACCGACAAGCTTACCCACTGAAAGTGTTTGTAATTATATTTTTATATTATCTAAAAAATAAAAAAGAGGCTGAACAACTCAATAAAAACTAATTCTTGCAAATCATCTACCGCGTTTGTGTCATTTATGCAGTAAATATGCTAATTTTTAAAGGTATATATACTTTTTGAAAAGAATAAGAAAGAAAAATACGCATATTAAAAGATGAAATATTGCCAAAATCGATTTTGCATTTTTTATTAAGATTACTTGAATTGAAATGAAAAAGAGTTTTTTTACATTTCTGTATTCCATGGTTGAGTGGTAAACGGTATTCGGTTTGCATGTTCAAATACATGGATGCCTGTGACGTCTCAAATCCCCTCCCTCATTTTATATTACACAGTGTCGCGAGAGCGATAAGTTAACAACTGTCTAAGCCGTATCTTTCTTTTACTCATTAATTAAAAAATGGTAGGTTAAGGTATTTGAGTGGCAAGCAGTTCTCGTAGAAACATTTGAGTTGAGCTAAACTTCATTAGCAGCACGTATATTACAGGTGTCTTTACAAAAAACTTTTCCATATCTACATAATTATTTGTAGGTAACCTTTTCGCGCTGAGCCATTGTTATGGTTAATTCAAATTCAGTTTTCTGAAACCAAAAAGCTCAATTGATTTATAATACAACTATTCACAAAGTACTAAACTAATGCAATTATGAAAAGCATGTAGCAATAAGAATCAGTTATATTTTAAACTAGTGTCTTAAATAAAGTTACTTACTAGCATTGACACTTTTAAAATAATTACTAACAAATTTTATTTAAATTATTTATTATTCCACGCGTCTGTTTTGCCATCGTGTGGGTCGGGGTATAACGCGTAGCAATGCTGCCACTCTTTTGCGCATCTACGTTGCTACGACGCTACGTTTACGTGCGTTAATGGGCGTTAATATTTTGCCAGATATTATAACAATAGCCTGAAGGGTTTCGCTACGACACAGTTATGGAAGCGTATTAAACGGGTTTTCTTAGAACAAACGTCGCTTAATTACCTTGTTTATGGCAAAATATTACAGTTTGATCGTACCCACGCGTGTATAGGCAATGTCTATACAACAAATCTTAATTTTATGCTAAGTTCGACAAACAGCAACGAGTCATATACAATACAGTATTTTTTTATCGAATATCTTGGAATAGATTCGTGTGGCGTGGCATATCTCAATTCTAGAACAAAAAAATCTTTTTTTTTAATTTTATCTATTGACATGTTCATGAAAAAATAATAACAAATTATTTATTTATTACATTTACAATGTAAAAAAAATACTTCATAACAGAATATTTCAACACAAATAGTAAAAATACAACTTAAGCATTTGAAAGTAACAAGGAAGTAAACTAAGTAAGTGCCGACAAAGTCTACTTTGATACATAGTAAAAATAGTCTAAACACACTCACTTCCACGTGAAACATGTCAAAATCCAAATCAATATCGTTAAATATTATTAAAGCTCTCCCCAGTGACATCCAGATTCTTACATTCTCGATGATAGTAGAATTCACATTTGGGCCTCGTATAAGCTAAATGAACATTATTTCCAGGTAAATTTCTCTTGAACGCTCAAACTATTAAAGGTTAGCATTTCAAGAGAAGGTTTATTATATAAAGCCATGGGTGATATCTATACACACACATATAGATAAGTCTCAAAAATTACTTCTGAATCATAAGTAGTATATTTCGAACCCCGGGAAGATCGAAATATACCCTATCGAAATGACAAACTATCGTAATATGTCTATCAATTAATCAATAATATTATTCATAAAGTGATATTTATAGCTGAGTAAAATTTCTGTAATATTATATGTTCCTTTCCTCCTTTTTCTACAAAGCTTTCCGATCTTCGTAAAGCGATAAAACATTCATGATGTCCCGAAAATTTGGTTTGTCGTTAGATAAATTTAATGGAAAAATTCCGACTTAAACATTTAATAACCGACTAAAAAGACGAACGACATTGTTAAAAATTAATAGTCTATTTTCAACCTTTCATTATACAACCTGAATAAATGTTACATCGGACATAAAAAAGGGTACAATAATTAACCGAAAAATGCGAGCGCAAGGCGACTGAATTGCAAGGGCTGAATATTACGAACTCAATTAAAAGTTTGCCCACGGGCCCGTTGGTTAGTTTGACAGTATCGGAGCCGGCACTTCCCAAGCCCAGCGAGGTCTGATACTCAAATTTAAATAATGTAAAGTGAATGGGCTTGTCAAAAGCTATAAAGATTTTTATGACCGACGCATAAAATATGAATAGTCCGCAAAATATGTTTGATATTGTCCTTGTTTCGGGAATGACTTATTTAGTGCCCATGAAAATTACACAAAAGATTGAAAAACCTTTTTGTTTCGATTACTATGGCCTTAAAAAAACATCATTAATTACATCATCCGAACATCATTAACGTAGCTTTTATCTTTGACTATTATTCTACATTATGTAGGTTTATAATATTTATTGCAAATTGATGCTTTTTAATACAAGTCAAAATATTTGTCTGCCTCAGAATTCTTGAATTCTTATCGGCTTTTTAATAATATTAAACTTTTTTTTTCCATGTCCGCTCCCAATATGGAGCATATGGACTCCTAATGGAGTTTATCTCAACAGAAATGTTTCTACGAGAACTGCTTGTTACTCAGTTGCTCAACCTCTCTTTTTCCAAAGAGAGTAGGAATAGAAGGAAAGGGCAAGGACAGGACTAGAGGTTAGCTAATCGCTCTCCATACGCCCCGTTCATAGGATAGGATGGGTGGGAGGGGGGAATTCAAGACATCACATACATCCATGCCTTTGAACAGAAATTCATAAATCGATTGAAAAATCAATTTATAAAACTGCCCGTACCGGGATTCGAACCCGTGTCCTCCGTAGCGGTAGCCAACGATGTTGACCACTCGACCACACAGGCTGGCTAATTTTTTTCGTAAATTTGTTTTTTTTGGTTGTGTAATACAAGTTTCATCGATTTGAAAATAGTATAAAGATAATCATTGTTGAACGATTTTTACTCATAACGTAGAAATTTATTCTTGTTTTTCACCTGTAACTGAAAAAAAGCGCTAGTGTCGTGGTGTACTGTTGTCGCACTATTTATCTTTCATGAGTGCCAAGCAATCTATAGTGTTATTTCATGGGAATATCAATTATTTTTTGACTCGTGTCACCATCACAGAAATACCTCACTTTTAGAATAATTTCCCACACATTCCCACAAATAATAATCAATCTACCTTTCATCGGCAAAATTATTTGTTTCCACAGATTACTAATAAAAAAAAACTTTCACAAACGTTGACTTACTTTTGAAATATGCAAAAAATAGATTGATAATTTTAGTTCCAATTTCAATCAGCGGCCAAGTTGTGATGCTAGAGTCAACAACTAGTACCACAATTTCTAATCCTGCTATCGGAGATAATAAAATTTACATACTATCGTAAAAAAGAAAACTTTCTGTGTCTGTTGTGATTGAGAAAGATATTTGTATTGATCTCAATTTTATTCTCAACCATAAAACAGTCGGTTATGATTTGTGAATTGGATTACAATTCCAAAACAGTAATATGTAAGTGTGTACTATTTTTTTTCATTGTTTTTAAATAATTATAGTCAACAAACACAATATGAATTACTTTGTGTTAAAAGTATTTGTGACTGTGTGATTGTACGATAATCCGTTTACTGAACACATTTTTCACATTTAAATGTATAAGAAAATCTACACTGGTAACTTGTTGAGAAAGTATTTCAATGAATATAATATATCATTTTTAACGATGTACAAATAATTTCACAGACAAATTTTAATGATGGTTAGTTTCATAAAAGTTATTAAAACGTCGATATTAATATGCAATATTATAATCGGTAATAAAAGTTTTGATAAATACATTAACGATTTTTTATAAAAATCTGAAGAAAATTAAGCAACTTGATTTTTTTTATTCAAACAAACTGATTGTATGATGATACCTCGTAGTTTTTTTATATACATACTTATACTCAGTCAAAAAGCTGCTTGAAATCTTGTCTGCTCGAATAAACTCCAAGCTATTGACTTCGGCTTCGGCTTCAAAAAGCTCCCATTAAAAGTCACTGTAGTTTTTTTTCAATACAACCAACTTCGAATATAGTTCAAAGAAGGCATTGCGTACGCTACGGAAAATATCTTTATCAAAAGAACATTGTTCTAAGCACTTTAACGCTTTACTAAAACATTTTTATATACTGATAATGACAAAAATAATATTGTTTACTTATTCAATATTATTAATCGTTTCTCTTATTTCTAAACCTTTGTCATTGTAAGTCAAACATCCATGAAGTCACGTTATAGTTTTTGTTACGCGTAGACATAAAAAATCAGTCACTTAGGTCAGTAGTTTCCAACCTTTACTTTACTGCGCCTCCCTTTCAAGAAAAAGAACATCTTCGCGCCTCCCCATCCTTTTTTGTATGTAGTAATAAAGACACGTTTTAAAGGATAAATAAATATTTTGGCCTATTCACACCTTTCTTTGCAATAGTTCACTTCTCTCCAGGGAGGCGCACCTCCCAGGTTGGAAATCGCTGACTGGTGCTTAGCCAGCTACCTTTGAGCTATACAGCTGCATAGCGAAAACGCATACTTCACATTTTTCAATCGTATAGTATGTAAGTCGTTTGTTTTTCAATATGATCTTATTATATTTTAAAAATTGTTAACGCTTTCATAAATTAAGAAATTATTATTTATTTGGTATTCACTTGCTATAATTACCTAAAAAAACACAGTATTTGGTCGGACAATAATTAAAGATGGTATAATACTTTCGATGGATTCGGCGGTAACTTTGTGTAAGTCTATTTTAATATAAAATTTAAGAGTTCTTAGAAATAAATAAAAAAAAGTATAAATAATAAGTAAAGAAGTATTTTTAATTTATTTTTGTTGGATATCAAATTTATGGAGCTTTAAGTACCAAAACGCGTTAGAGTTAAGGTTCTTCTAGTGTCCTTCATCGCTAATGTTTTTGAAAAACTGTGTTCCCTTGTTGCAGACGGAAAGGCGAGATCGCTACAGAGATAAAAAAATTCACGGGAACTCCATATGCATTATTTTGCAAATCACATTCTATATGCGATTCCCCCATACTATAACCATACATGTACACACACATACGCATACATACACATTATTAAATAATATCCTTAATAGGACAAGCTGCTAGCCACTGCTAAATTTATTTCCAATGAGTTTAACTCTTCCAAATCGATACAACTCATTAGTTAATCATTTTGTAATGTAAATGTCATTTGTTGTATTATTATTGTTTGTTTATTTTCTATTCTCCCCTTCATGGTCTCCGTTTTTATTTTTATAACATATCATGTTAGAATATTAAAATTAAAATCATTCGTTGTTAAACAAGCTTTTTTAAAGTAAGATTGCCTGGGGATGCTTATAAAAGAGGCGAAACACGTATCACAGTTTACTAGTAGTACAATACGAGGAATAATCCACGTATAATAATAATAAATAATAAGTTTTTTTTTAATTTAATAAAAAAAATGTATTAAAAATTAGCTTAATCAACCAAAAGAAACACGTTTCTAAAATTATTAGTATTTCTTAGTGTATGTTAGCAATTAGATAGTCCCGATGATGTCGATGAGCCAAAACTGCTGACCTCTGTTGTCCACTGGTGAGAAGTTTACTTTTACGACTAAGGGGACCAGGGTGTGAATCTCTTTTAGACCGAAAAAATAGATTTTTGACATCTGCGTGTTTTGTCATTTCTCCTTGAGTTGATTAAAATTATCATCAAATATGTCTGTTAGTTAATGTGAGTATAAGTTGAATGTAATATATTCATATATTTAAAAGCTGTAAGCTAGAATATATTTTATAATATCTGTCGAAGATTTGTTTTTTTTACGAAATTATTATATTATGGCTTTATATAAAAAATGTACTGATTTGTCATAGGCATCCCTAAACGATTTCCAGTTCGCAAAGTTTGCGTCAAAATAATCGAAATTCAATTTCACGGCTGGCGTCCGGGTCTATTACAAATCACTGTCCGCTGATTGGCTAGACCAGGGATGGCGAACCTTTTTGGGTCTGCGTGCCAAAAATCATCAAATATTATTTCTTGATTGTGTGGCGTGCCCAAGCAGTAAAAAAAATAACAAAATATTTATAAAAATGTTTTGCTTAAAAAAGCTTAAAAATAACAACAACAACATTTAAAAATTAATAAAACAGAATAAATTAATAATTCAAACATTATTAAATAAAAAAAATATTTTTTTAAACTTGAACATATTTTCATTGAACTTGCAAATCATTCGCGTGCCATCCAAATTCTCAAACGTGCCACCTCGGACACGCGTGACATAGGTTCACCATCCCTGGGCTAGACGAAGGGTCACGTGGTCCCGATGACGCAATCTCGGTCAAAATGGAACGAGATTTAATTGAAAGTGAGCGCCCATCCCGCCATGGTAACGATGAAATTTCAAATTATTGCGGTTTCAAAATGAACGGTTTATTTTATAACAAATATATTGTCAGCTTGCTCACAGAAATTGGTACAAAAAATCCTAAAAAAAAAAATACACATTGAGATTCTTGAATATCAGTTCCTCGTCTAGAATAACTTGGTGCATAATTCATTATATTCTGACAGTTTAATAAAAACAGCATTTCTTGATTAGTTATTATTATTAATCCAAATAGGCAGGCAATTGTTTTTTTTTATAAATACTTTATTTTTGTCAGTACCTTTTCAGTCTTCTACCTTAATAATAATTGCTGTTTTTTTATTAAAAAATATTTATTCAATAACCATAATAATTATATGTGATAATTACATATTTGTTTAATATTATCTACATACTATAAAAAATAATATATTATGTATATTTTAATCACCATTTGTTACATTATTTAAGTTAATTTACTTAACTCTAAAATGCATAGGTGCCTACGAAAATATCAAAATATTGTTTTTACTTTTTCGCAAAACAGAAACCGATTTTAACTTTTATTCTTTTACCCAATGGTAAAAAACATATATATTCTTCTTATTGGTTCAATATATGTCTTGTGTACACGTATTAAACCACCATCATCTTCATTTGGACAGAGCAAGCTGGAGTTTAAGCGGCCATTGATTTTCGACCTTTTTTTAATACAATTTTCACAAAAAAACATTTCATTAAAAACAACATGGTTCATCATAATAGCATTAAGTAATTTTGTTGTGTATTCTATAGTTGATTGTGTATTATAAATGTTGTATTTTTATTAACTGTATTGAAAGCATATTTTATGATTCTAATGCCTAGGTGCGTTTTAAGAGTACTAAGCGTTTTTGGATAAAAATATATAAACAAAACTATCGGAATTTTTTAAAAAGAGTGTTCCTGCAATCACACTCACCGTGGCTCCCGCCAATTGCTTTATTTTTTCTCGTGACATGCCAGTATCTATCAAGTCCGCCAAGTACATCTATTAGATAATACCCGACGGTCGTCCAGGACACTGTAATGCCATCAGTCAAAAGGAGACACTAGCAAGATTGAGGATCTCTGTAGGCATCTGCAGCACGTAGGTCAACCAGTTCCAACATCTCTTCGTGACCACTGCCGTTTCAAGGCGCTGTACGTTTCTTAATCTCTAAGTTCGACTCGAAAATAAAGAATATATAAACTCACTCTCAATTGTATCATATCTAAGTATATTATATCAATAAAACGAAAAGTCACTTACGTTATTCGATTTTTGTCTGGTTTTCTTAGTGTAGTACCAAGCTGAATAAATATATTAATGATCTGGAAAAACCACAAACCTGAAACAAAAAAAAACAGTCAGCATTAAAAAAAAATATTATTTACATAGATAAGGTGAAACTCTCTACTGAGATTCTTGGATCTCTCTGATTGGACGTTGATATCACATTTAAATGACTTAAACTTTGATAATGCATATAATTAATTGCTTTGAGAGGGGATGTATTTTAAATACCAAAGTAAACATATTTTTTACAATACAAACATATCTTCAAATATACATTGGTACATTTTTAAATTGTCTTATTTTTTTAAATAATATACCATATATTAAATTATGACAATGAGTATATGCAAAAATAAACTTTTTTTTACAATGCTAAGCCACTAAAATATATTAAGAGTCAAAATGAGCTGTGAAGACTGACAAACATAAGCTAGAGGTCGTTATAGGAAGTATTTGCCATGTGAAGGGTTATTGAAATTCAATAATTGTATTTTCACAGGCGTTTAACTGCTAATTAAAGGTGGTTAGAAATTAAAATAAAATGATTTACTGATGGAATTAATATTGGTTTTAGTGAAACTATACAATTTTGTAGTAATTTAAGTATGACTCGGCAGAAGCTTAACCTAACCCTAGGTTATCACTGATTTGTACCAAATCAAATATACAAGAAGAGTTATATGTTTAGAACCAAGGAGTCAGTTTAATTTCCACACTCAACGAAAGTTACCCATATTTTTGTAAATCACATCCCATCTAGATGAAGAATTTGAATAGTGTTCCTTGTGACAGGAGAAGCAGATGTGTTTTTGACTGTTTGCATATTATAACCAGTAACAGATTACTCTATAAGCAAATAAGGCACGCGATTGGGGCCTCCGTTTTTTAATGTTTTCGAAAATAGCTTATATAATCTAACCCATATGCTTTTTGTTCAGTTTATATAAATTTTTACTTGGAGTTTTCTACAGTTTTTATGTTATCCGAAGAACAGGGCCTCCAAATTTTATTTCGCCTGGGGCCTCCCATGAGCCTTATCCACCACTGATTTTAACTCATATTTGCAACAATATGTAAGCATACAGAGTGTGGTCAACAGAAAAATTAGATAGGCAGATAGCAATAGAATTAACTGTCATTAAAAACCGAGTTGACAACTTAGGTACAAGATGATACCAAGAGAAGAAAAGAGTACAAAGTAGATCATTTATTCAAATTTAATTTTAATAATATTAAATACAGTCTCAATGAAGTACATACCTCGTTATAATCTTCAAGAATGTTTTGAATTTATGATTGCCAAAACAATAAGTTTGCTTAAAACCATTTATGTTGCTGAGATGAATTTCTGAGAATTTATCATTTAGGAAATAAAAAATATTTAATGAAAGAGCGAAAAAAATACACTACAGATAACTTCACTTAAAAATTGAAGGGAGACTGAAATGAATATTTAATAATGGATTTCGTCACAAACGGGACGCGTAAAAGAGTGACAGGTTATTTTCTGCATCGTGAATCAATAACCATTAGTGTTCATCACAAAATCCAGTTCAAAAGCATTTGCTGGAAACAGATTTTTTCATTTAATATTTTCTGTTTTTCAAATATACTTTTTAAAATAATGTAAGTCATCGGTTACTTGCATATAAAATGTTTGGTGTATCATAAAAATTGATACTGACAGTCTATATTTTTTTTTTTTGTATTTTAGTATTTTAATTATACTTAAATTAAATTATGTTGGACGAAAGTGTTTTATCTTTTTTTTCTATTTTTTTCCGTTGGATACAGTTGATTTATTTTTATAACACATAATAGGACCATCAACATCGAGGTTTTTCGGCAGCTCATAGAAACGAAAAATATGTAATGACATCATTGACATGTAATTAACCCTTCTTATCAAAGCTTAATATGCTCACGTCATGTGTGATTGTTTTGTCAATGCAAGACTGTTATATATTATTGTTAGGTTGTTTGTCATTGTATGTCTTATTAAAAAAGGGAAATTAAATATGAAGTTATGACAATTTGCTAAGAAAATCATCAAGAACATAAAGCGTCACATGTTTTAAAAAACCTGATTTTGGCAGTTAAGAAATATGAAGTATTCAAACAATAATTAAACTTGCGGATGCCTTGTTGAGAGGTGGATAAATCCACAAGTGTCATCCATATCCTGAAATAGTTGAGACCCGAAAGTATCTTTATTTTCGTTGTATGACGTATTCTAAATCTCAATTCAGCTCTAAGCTAACAAACGAATCTTAAGTTTATTAACTGACGCTGATTCACTTCAACATCATGTTGAAGGTAACTGTTATTCTTAGATTTCGTGTATTTACGACAAAGAAGAAAAGTTCGATTGTACCTTTAGATCAAAATAAAATAATAAAAGGGTCAACACACCGTTTCGTCTTTTTGTTGGTGCAAAGGCCTATTTTTCACTTTAATAACCAAGCTTTGGCGTTGAAATAGGGGCGCTGTTATTCCACCCAAAATGTCAGAATATATTAGGCCAACAGAAGGAGAAGGATATGAATCGACCGAGATGTCTTATTTCTCAAAAAGTTACAAGCTTAACCTTGCCACTGGGTCTCGATCAGTGGCGTTAATAAAAAGTACACTTCAACGTATATCGTTTTTCGAATCGACAATATTCAGCGATTTTTTAATGCCCAACAGCCCAAATGATAGTAAGCACTAGTAAGCTTTTGTCTTTCTTGACTGTGTGACTAATGGTACAATTTTTTTAATTTAAATTATCTCGCATTGAAACTATTACCAATTTACGCAATTGTTTTAAGCCCCGTGGTACGTGCGTAACTCGCTGCTTCACAAAGACTTTAAAATACCTACCATCCGCGAATTCTTTCGTGAAATATCTCAAAAGTTTCACAGTGAAGTAGGAAAACAGGTAGGTAGATAACCCAACCATTTCTAATCTCCACAACTATGACGACACACTGCCTGAGAATCGTTTTAGACCGAGAGCAGTTCTGCTCGACGACCCACCATAGATCTTATGTTCCGTCTAAAATTATTAATTTAAGAACAAACTTAGCTTCACGAAAATGACTTTCTTTGGTTGATTCATTTGTGTACCGTATGTGTGTGTGTATGTGTGCGCATGTGTGTGTACATGTACGAATATAGTATGAGGGGAAGCATATAGAATGTGATTTTTAAAATAATGGATATGGAGTTCCCATGAACTTCTCATCTCTGCAGCGATCACGCGATCAAATGTTGTTTTATCACTCAATGAACACTTTTTTAAGTTATTCGAGATCAAAATAATTATCTACACCCAAGAGCTAAGATTTATTTTTAGAGACCTGACCTAAGAGCCAAGACCTGAAATGTTATTTTAAAACATTTTGATTTATTATTGATTCTGTTGAGACTTGAAATCTAACCTTCCCATTTCTTAGTTAAGCAAAATATACATAGATACTGATAATGTTTATTAAGGAAGAAAACTTCATATGTGATTCTACGAAAAAAAATTGCAACTCTCTGTACGTCAAATATGCAATATTGGCAAGGGTAAGTGCGATGAGATAAACAGATTTACAGAAGACGAATTTTAACTATAATCTCTTATTTATTTGATTTACGAATGCTGAGTGTTTTCATTCTATAATCATTTCACTGTCAATTGTTGCTGTAAAGACATTGAATATATATAAATTATCGAGTGGAGTTAACGATTGGTAAATGCAATAAGGAATTTTTTTTTAATTATTGTATAAATAGTTATATTAGATTAGATAAACATCAGTTGTTAATGTAGAACTAGTGCAAAAGCTGTTTTTTTAACTTCATTCTATGATGAATTTTATTCCTTAACAGCATAGACCTGTAGAGTCAAATTTCCATGAACGTTTATTTTTCGGCTACATGGCAGGGATATTTTGTTTTTTCAATAAAAACTATTTTAATATACTTAATCCGCACATGTCAAGATTTTTGACACAACCGGAGATGTTATTAGAGTTATTGTTTTTTATTAAAGTTTACTTAAAAAACAAAATAGCTACATATTATACTTTATTACTATATCTTCAGAATACTTACAAATGTACGGTGGTACAATTCGGTTACTGGAAATCGAAAAACATTCTCATTTTTATAACGAAACATAATATAAAAATTTAATAACTAAAACGTTTGTGGTTCACTGGTAACTTCGTTGGCTCCTGTCACGGTGCTCGCAGGCTCGAATCGTAGTACGGGTAGTTTTACTTTTCAATTGAAAATGGATTCTGTTTCAAGACATGGATGGTTGTAATGTCTCAAATTTTTTCCCATTGATCTTCCAAAAAAACACAAGGCGTAGCAAAGGCAATTAGCTTATTACTTATCGTGCCCTAGCTCTATCTTCCTGTGCCTACAAGCAATTTTCGTAGCAAAAATCTGTTGAGATAAACTTTATTGTATGTCCATATTCTCCATATTGGGAACGCACATGCTTAAAAATGCATTCATATTAATTTGAATACAATTATTTCAATCACCTTTTGACTTTAATATTTAAATTGAAACTAGATTTTTTTAACCTCATTTTAATTAAAAGAGGCTTTTAGTGCCATTATTAATATCATTTTGTGTGGCATATGATATTAATTTCAAACAAAGTATCATTATTAATTCTTTGATTATGAAAATCATGAAAATTGATAACCTCATATTCGCATGCAAAAATGAGTGCATATCTTCATTATTGTCATAACTGGTGTTGTCCATTATTGGTTTTGTATGTATAAAATTTATTCACTTAATTTATAATTATTCACATGATTTTTTATATTTTGTTATAGTTACAATCAAAACTAGATTGTTGTTGGCTTTCATATAAATAAATGTTTTTTATTTCAACGAAATTGTGTAGGCTGTTCTTTTTTTACATATTATTGTACATACTGTACATGTAAAGAAAAATCAGGTGTATTTTGGAAGAAGAAATGAAATATTTTAAAATATTCATATGCAAAGTGTAGGCAACGTGGAGTTTTAGACAATTTCAAATATTTTTAACATGAATTAAAAAATATATGAGATAACATAAAACAAACGCCTATTGCCCATTAAGCAAAGTATAATAAAGTTAATTGCAGATAGCTTTATGCTGTACTTCACTGGTAGCGCAGAATCTTGATAAAGCGAAAAATTTCCCATAAGCGATCGCGAAGCAAAGGCGAGACTTGAAACTAGAAAAAGTTTCACAGAAAACGGTCTTTGTGTACACCTAATCTCGCAGAGCCGGGATGAAAACGTACTTTGAAAGTTATCAGTATTTTGATAGCGGCGGGGAAATATTAACGCTCGCCGCTTGAGTTCCCTTAAAGCAACACCAATACTCTCGCCTCGATTTAAGCCCATGTTGGAAATTTCATCTTTTCTGAGCAGGTTTGTGTGCACAGAAAAATTAATCCCGTAAGGTCTCGCAACGTAAAAAATCATTCTAAATATTTTTTCACAGTCTTTCCTTTTACTGAAAAAGCGGTTTTCAAAATTACCACCGCTAGCAATCGAATTTAAGATCCAACTCAAGCAATATAATTCAGACTGGTTGTCAATCCATTATTATTTTTAGGAAAACCCTAAACAAATAACAAAATTTGAATCACTGGAACAATTTATTTGATTTATGTTTGACACATAAAAGCACAGTACTCAAAACAAAAGTAAAAACAATATTACATAAAATAGCACGGTTATTCAAAAATATCCACAAAAAACTTGTATATGAGCATATTTGTCATAGGTATCTAAACTTTTTTCAGGGAATTTAACAAACTCTAGATTTATATATCTTTCGCATGTTGATAATTGATACGTTGTTAACGATATTTTAATGAACAATATTTAAATTTTAATAAAAAAAATCCATCTTCTAAGATAAAATCACATGTAATGAACATGGCTGACTGTTAATATTTCATAGTTATATTTTAACTATAATCTGTTATAAGCTAACGATGGCAAAGAAATAAACAATTATAAATCTCGATCTCCTCCATTAGGTCAGCGAATAATAAAAAAATAATAATTAAATTAGGCCTTACTGCTGTCAGCGTGTGGCGTCTGTTACATTTAGTAATTGAATTATATTTAGTAATTGACTGATTTAAATTTTTGAACGCATTCAACATCTGTCAAGTGCATCAAACAAATCACGACTTATATTTATAAAATCATGTTCGCAGAAAAGGGGATAGATTTAGGGTAACAGTATGAAAATATATAATAAATAATGTTACATATATATATATGTAACTAAATTTTATTTTTAAACCGTGCGCACGCTAAATTTTTAGTGAAAACTAGTAAAATTATCACAAAAAAGCTATATCTACGTTCTTTTGAGAATCGTTTATTTCGAAAACGTAAAAGTCACATAAGCTAAAGAGCCAAAAATGAGTTAAGTATTCAAACATCTTTAGAATATCACTTTTAGGGTGTTCACTGACAATACTTGGTGAAAAGGCATTATATTAATAAAAACACAATATTCCTTTATATTTTATTTAAAAAGGTCTGGACCGGTTTCGCTCATGGCGAGCATTGTCAACTGACTGAAATGGCAAAGTGAAGCCGGTTCTGACCTTTTTAAATAAAGTGAAAATAAAGTTCAAAGGAATATTGTGTTTTACGAAATACGAAAACGTTTCATGTGTGTATGTCAATATCGCATTTTAGAGCATTGTAAAAATGCATGTATTTCGGAAACGTAACAAGGTCACATTAGAAAAAATGGATTTAGTAAAAATATGTAACGTTAGAGAAAAGTAAATGTTTTTCGATGAAATACAAGAGTCAATACCTACCATATACTATATGTATATAATATGAAAAATTTTCATTATACATTTTACAGGAAACATCTACTTTTCATTACCCTGAACAATTACAAAAGCGTGACTAGTAACGTTTTCGAAATATTTACACGATTTTATTTGTTTAGAAACGTTTATTTTTTTAATTTAAACATTTTAAAATACTCTGATCAATTTCTAAGCCAGTGGGCCAACGTATTTGTACGTATAAACGTAGGAAAATTTAATAAGAATGTCTATAGAAGATAACATTTTAAATTGTACTTCTCAAAGCAGCTCAACGCGTGTTGCACTTAGTTAAATGGCAGGTAAAATTAAATGTGCTTAGTAAATTTAATATAAGAGAATAAAGATTTTGTGTGTTAATGATAGCAAACTTATTAGGAAAAATAAATAGTAAAAACAATTTGTGTTTATTGTTAAGGGGTGTCAAACGGTTTGACACATTTATTTACTTTTCACCATATTTTAACATATTTGTGTATTAAAAATAAGCTCGGTTTTTTTCGTCAACAAGTAAAAAATATTTAAACTTGATATTAGTTTAACAGTATACTTTCTTAAATATTATTTTTTCTATTATTATAAATCGTTGTCCACCTGTATTAAATCAAATGACACCCTTCAAAATAAACAGAAATTAAAGGTTTTTATCAGTCTTCAATAATGTTCACGTGAATTTTTTTTATTATATTTCGACTTTGGAAATAAAAAAAGGACGTAACCTACAGTTTTTTCAAAACAGCTTTTTGTCGATAATCACAATGTATACAACTTGATACACGAGGTGTCAAAAGGATGTTAGCTGAAAATATCATATTAGTATGTAAATTTAGATTTTAAGTTTGAAAAAAGAAGGGCCTGCGGAAATTGCTATTAGGAAAAAAGAAGGGGAAAAAATGGTTTTTGTTTTAAAAAAATATTCAATAAATATTAGATAAAGTCAATAAAAAACCAGTATCTACGGACTTCAAGCTTTTGTATATTTCATAATTTACCTTTGTTCTAAAATAAACAAAAAACGTTTTTTGCGTCTACTGTAAAATTTATTATGTAGGGGTTACTTTATATTTCTTTCCCACGGTCGATTTATAAATATACGATATATAATTGTTGTTATTATAATACTCACATCAATTAACCCACCTTGAAAGAATTCAATACGACGTATATCTTGATAACTACCGAAATTCAATTTTATACCTTAATATGTGACAAACATATATATATGTGAACTACGCGTAACTATTTTACATGGATTTATGCATTATTGATTATGTAAGTGGTTTTCAAACAGCGATATGTACATACCTACAGATCGCTTCCTCGACCCTAATCAAATAAATGGTAATTTATGCTGACGAAACGACGGATTGTCCCATGGTACGTATGTATATCCATACATGTTTTGCAAAGTGCCCCTTTTTGTACGCACTCTAAGTGAGTTATAGACAAATAAAGGCGGAATAAATTACGCGTTTATACCATTGAAATCGTACAATAAATAAATTTTCCTGATTTTTATACTATACGTTTCTAGAGGATAAATTCTTTGTTCAGAAATGAAAAAAATAAAAAATCAATGTTTGTTCACATATACAAATTGTATACAAAAAAAACATTTAAAAAACGCCTTTTTTATTTAACGAATAATTAAATTTATTAAATACCTATTTCAACATTTTTATTTACATTATCTTCTGTTCTGAGCTGATTAAATAAACATTTAAATAAAATTACTGCACTTTATTGTGTTGGGTAAAGACTAGGGCGTCCAACCCGGGTAGAACCGAAACCGGGTACCCGCACGTTTTTAAAAGAACGAATACAAGATGGTTTTGAACGGGTAGCCGGTCATTCAAATTTGATTACTTTGTCTTAAATATATATAAGTATATTTAAGATACTTATATTTCGCAAAACACTTTTTTAAGTGAATCAGGAATCTACGGCTAAATAAATTTGCATATGTTGGTTTGCATATAAATCAGTATATTTAGTAAAATATATAATATACTTTTTTTTATTTTCTTTGTCTAATAAAATCGATAATATTCATTTTTTTAATTGAACAATATGTGTGAAATGAAATATTAACAATTTAACGTCTATATATTTTTCATTTAAAGATTTTTGATTGATTAAGTAAAACAATAAAGTATTATTACTGTTATCAAACGTTTAATATTATATTATACAAATATTTCCTCGATATATTATTATTTTTTTAGTGTAAGTCGGTATATAGTTGACAAAAATTACTCGTAAAAGTTTATAAAAAAATACCCGAAAACCCGGATAATGAATTCAGGCAATTATTTAGATGCCCTAGTTAAGACACTCCTGGAAATCACTTAAGAACGTTAAGCGCTGCTTTTGAATAGAATAGTAAGGTCTGTTAAATCACACCGGGTTGAGGTGGGAACAATGTTATTATGATACACTGGGAAGATAAATAGTCAGTTTTTAAATTCTTTTGTTAAATTACCAATAGCTATTTTTCAAATTCCAGTAAGAAATTTAATATGTGAAGTTTATAATTGGTAAACTACTTTAGTCTCGTATTAATTTGTTTGATAACATGAAAAAGCATTTCATCATTTCAAACCAATTGTTTTTTATCCATGTTCGCTCCCAATGTGGAACATATGACTTTCTAATACAGGCATCTCAACTAGATTTTTCTACAAGAATTGTTTGTTACTCAGTTTCTCTTCTCTTCCTCTCTTCTTCAAAGAGATTAGTAGGGATAGATGGATAAGACTAGGATATGACTCGCTCTCGCTACACCCAGATATCAAATGATCGAAAAGGTAAGGAGGGAATTTTAAGGATATCACAAACATATGAATCGACCGAAATAAACGCTGTCCGTACTGGGACTTGAACCCGTGAGATCCGGCATGAAAGTCCACAACGCTAACCGTTGCTCTATATAGATCCCGAAACGTATTCAAATTGTGTATGTTTAAATTTGCCGTAAACATTTCTACCCCGAATAAAACCGTTCCATAACACACTGTAATGCTAAAAAAATTACAAATGTTTTTTTACTCTTATAAATATGCTTGCATGGAGATGAAAAATCTTTTTTTTTCAACCTCGCTATCTACGGTAGGAAGTTTTTCTTTACGGACAGATTTAATTTTGACAACAGCGATTTGCGCCTCACAACTTGCGAAGAGAAAAAGTATCTTTTCTGGTTTGAGCTTTTGAATTCTTGAACCTTTATTCTAAAGTATAAAAGACGAGAAGGTTTAAATCCGGAAACGGATTAATCGTCTTTTCCAATTGTTTTATATTCGTTACCATGAGTTTATTGTTTGATTTAAAATCACGTACGTAAGAAAGATAATCTCTTTATGTTTACATTTTGTTTTGAAACATAAATATATGTTCGGTTTAACTGTGCTTCGTTTACTTCAAAAACTGTGAGGTACTTACCAATTAGGGTATCCAATCCCGGAGCCTTTTTCCAATCTCGGGATTTCACGATTGATAAATTTTCAATCCCGGAATTGGGATTAGCTCACCGAGGAATTTGAAATACTCGATTTGGTATACTTTTTCCCCAGATTGTCACAGAAACTCGTTTTTTTTTAGCTCACCGAGGAATTTGAAATCCCCGATTTGGTATATTTTTTCCCCAGATTGTCACAGAAACTCGTTTTTTTTTTTAGCTCGCCGAGGAATTTCAAATCACAGTTTGCCAATTTGGTGTCAATTTTCGGGATTTGCTAAAAATTTCTCAATCCCGGGATCGCGACCATGTCAATCCCGGGATTTCGGGATCAGAAAATTGAACGGGATCCCGAGATTACGGGATCCCGAATCCCGGGATTGGATGCCCTAGTACCAATATTTTCATTTTGTTAACCTTTTGGAGTGTCTTCTACATATAATACGTATAGTATAGTATACTTATAGTATATAATACGTAATAGTCGTATGCTTAAGATTTCGACTGAAGGCGCTTGGTGAAATTTCAATATTAAATTTGAATTGTTCAAATTATGTACATTCACACAGATTTTGTCAATAATGATCCGGGTTTCGACTTTCGGCATCTTCAGGCGTTCAAGTACACGGATGAACTTGAACGCCTGAAGATGCCGAAAGGCGGAACCCGGGTCGTTAGTGACAAAATCTGTGTTTTCAAGTTGTTTGTTTATTTTAAGAAGGCCCATATTTTTGGTGTATAAATGGTTATTATTATCCGTTTACTAAAAATCTAACATATTTGTTTTATTATACATTACGTACAATATTGTAGGTTGATAAGTTTAAGGTTTTTTTAATATTGACGATATGAAAACAGCTACGTCACACATTTTAATGAAACTTAACCAGTATTAGCGCATTTGCAAGGACGGTAATATTTTCTAAAAATCAAAACCTAGCTAGCATGTTTTGACGATATAAATCTGGCGTTTGGTTTAAATCGGTACGATTTCGAAAATTGCAATTCGCAAAACAATTTAATGCGAACGAAAACGGTCAAATGGGAAACATCGATTCAATAAATCTGAACAAAAGTTTATTTATTTTGTCGCCTGAATCGTTGCCGAGGCAATAAAATAATATTTCCGCAATAAAAATTAAATACACGAATTTGAAATATTTATTTTCGCATTAAAGTGATGTGTGAATACTATTTTCTGTACTAATAATACTTTTTTAAACTATATTCGAAAATAACGCATCGTATTGATTTATTACTTTCATTTATGGAATAATCAAAAGAATCTGATTTGTATTTAACTGATAACATTATTCTGGAAATGTTTAAAATCCTGTAGTCTAGTGATTAAGGAGTGCTTTTTGGGGTTTCGTTATTCAAGGTTTGAGCAACTTCGTTTATTGGAACATAAATCGATAGATTAGTGTCCAAAGATATATTTGTATTTTGTCTCATCAAAACTACTTTGAAAAACCCTAGTGTAGCGATGTAATAAAATTATGAGCCATTATAACTCACCTAGATACATTAATATATATTTGTCTTATCTCTAAGAATGATAAAACCATGTTTAAAAACGAATCATTTCTACCCTCAATGTGGATATTACAGTGTGTGATTATGATATGGCCTCCAAAAAGAGGTATCTTAACTGAAGTTTTTTTACGAGAATTGACTTTTACCCAGTTAGTCGAGCATAGTAAAAATATACATGATATGATTAAGACTGGACTAATGGTTAGTTTATCGCTTTCGCAAAACCACGTTGTGTTAGGATTGAAATGGTGGGAAGGAATTTTAGGACGATTCAAGCATCCATGTCTTCGAACAGAAATCGACAAATCTATCCAAAAAATACTTGATCGCGTGAGATCCGCCACGGAAGTTAATGACGTTAACCACCGCACCACGAAGTTATTTTTATTTAACGAAGAATTTGACATTGAACTCAGAATTGTCTTGTTGCTAGAGCCAAATTCTTTCCAATTTGACCACATGTAGCATATTATCCAAAGTAAAAATCTTCACATCCATGTCTGCCCCAAATATTGAACAGAAATTGAAGTGTTTTACTGAAATATATATAAATATAACAACTGTTAACCAATCGTTGAAAATGTCGAAAGGCAAAACCCGTTGTTCTCTAAACATTCTCTAAATAGATTTTTTTAGGAATACACCCAATTCTCGTAAAGAACTAAAATACACCGGGACTGCAAAACAAAATATGCAAATAGCGGATATAATAAAATATATTCATAAAAATCATAATTGAGCTGCCCTGCTGAGCTGCTATATCCAATATCGACAGCCCTGCAGTATTCATATTTTATAATTTTTAGTACAATTTAAATATTTAAGTGTGCTAAGAAATATATTTCGTAGAAGAAGAAATATACCTCAGGGCATATATCGACCGTCTTTCTTGACGTCATCGAAAAGGCGAAATCGGGGACCGACAGACCGACAGACAGACAGACGGCCGTACAAACCTTATCGACTATTAATATATAGATAAACAAGAAACACGAGTCTAAATTTTACGGAACCTTTGGAATAACAAAGATATCAAATTTAATTTTATATGAAAATAAACTTCCACAGAACTAGCGTCGAATCCATTGAACATATTGAAGTTGAATACCTTAGGAAAAGTGGGAGGTTCTTTTTTTACATTGCTTATTGCAACGATTAATTCAAAATGACATTAGAGATAGTAATATATGAAGCACAAAAAATCGCAAACCAGCATGAGCACTCAATCTGAAGTAAATATAAAATCCAAAAAGAAAATTTACTGAATCGGTATACCTCAAAAGTTCCTAAGGTGTTAAGGTAGGAGTAAAAAAGCTATCATATTATTTATTCAAAAGTGTGACCACCATTGTTCTAATCTGTTGAAGGTTTTGCAGAGCTTTCCTATTAAACGTAAGCTTCTTAGTGAGGCTTCGCAAACGGAAGGCGGGAACCAAATGAGTATGGCTTAGACTAGTATTACAAAGTTTGTAGGAAGAAATTTACATGGTTCAATTTTCTGCGTCAATGATAGCATACTTATTCCAACGTCTTGGGAAATGAGGAAAAAGGAAAGTTAAATGTAAGAGGAAAAATAATCGATCGCTACTATCTCTAGGGTGAAAATCTTCGGGCGCTTGTACCTGATGGGATTTTTTATGAAAAAGTTCCGTAAATTTATAATTTTATTCAAAAACTTTTCGGAAATTTCTGACAAGATACTTATATTTTCTTACAAATTGGCATCAGGTAACATTTTTTATATCCCAGCTGCAATTAGTTTTTCCATAACAATTAAACTTTTCTTTACAGTTTATTGTATGAAATTCGTTTTGTTTTGCTGGAAACTGCGGCCATTTTTAGAACAATATTTATATTTTTATGTTCATATATTCTTTTTATGCTCTTTAAAGAGCTTATATCTTAGCTTATATTCAATAAAATTTGAAAAAATGTTGGTCAGAAGAAAAAAAACATGAATTTATCTGTAGCTTAAAATAAATAAACAGTGTGCTTTCAATAAGCGAAACAGTCTCAACAAAGCGTTGTAATCATCATAAAATGCAAAAAGTTTATGATGACAAAATATGTCTCGAACCACAATGTTATAATATTTAATTGGATGATTAATTCAACGACTTTATTATTTATTTTATAAAATTTATATATTTTGGCAGTATTGCTAATAGCCACTATAGCTACCAATGCGTCCATTTTTATAGTACGGGCTTAGATTCGTTAGCAATAATTCTTTAGTAAAAAACAGTCAAAGCTCTTAACCTTTAAACTGCCACCAGGTGTATGTATGGCGCTACCTCTCACGCCACGAGATTAATTGCAATTATGTATACATACATTTTAATTTATCGTTTTTGAAAATGTTTTAAAGTTTATTTGTTAAAACTTACCAAATAAATGAAGAGTGCGCCGATGACGATGCGATTGTGCCGCCATTTATACATAATAACAATGTCAAAATGTGTATGACACATTAGGGTTGTCACAAATTTTGTCATAGAAAATACGCGAACTAAATATTATTTCAAAAGTAATTGTTTATTTGAGTTTAATTTTTAAAATGTACACACACTAAGTTTCAGAAAATTAATAGTCTTCTATAGATAATATGACTGCCACCCCTGAATTTTGCGCCATCTTCATACTCTGAGACAGACTTATTTCAAATTACATTTCAAGTAGTAAAAACGAAATCTGTTTCAATTGTGAGTATAGGACGATATTCTCAATAGATGTCGTTGTGTGTTCGACACAGGTGTATGTTTAATATAATTGATTTACGTTAGTAAAATTCCGTTCAAAGCGTGCGTCCGAAGACGTCATTTTATGTATGATTGGCGTACCGTTCATGGAAATGTTCGCACCTTAAGACGCTTGTGGCAGCCATCCGGTTAATAAAAACGATGTATTACTGTCCTTTTTCTTAAGCATCATGAATTTAATGGTTATAAAATAAAATATTCAGTGATTACTATTAAAAAATATGTGTAATAAAAAAGGTTCAAATGTGTTAATTCTGCATATATATTTTTTTAATGAGGACCGGTTTTACTCATCACAAGCATTTTCAATGGATAAACAAAAACCATTGTATTCATTCATACCTTCGTATAATATTAAAATGTTTGGCATGAGCGAAACCGGTCCTGATCATAAAAATTAAATAAATGTGGATTTAGTGAATACATTTTTTTTTATTTTTGTAATATAACGCCTTTTCACCAAGTATTGACAAAAAAACTCATTATTCTTAGACAGCAATAGTTCAATTTTTCTCTTACTCGTAAATTCAAAATGAGAGTGAATGTTGAATTATTAATTATACTTATACATTGGCCAAGCCGTCTGAAGCTGTATTGTAAAGTTAACGAAATCATGAAACTTTTTCAGTGTGACAGACGTTACGAGAAATGAAATAAAGTAGCAGCTTTCTCAAAAGCAAAAGGATATCGTCTAAGGCTTCAGATATGTGAAAACTTTACTACTGGAATAATTTAGAGGAATGTTTCCAAAGTTCAAAGTTCTGGAATTCTTTGATATAGCCTGTCTTGCTAGTTTTATTCCTAGGCTGATAGTTTCATCTTCATCGTATAAATTAAGTTTCAGGATTGCTACCGCTATTGAATATCCATGACGTGTCTTTTATTATAAAATGTAATTCATATTTAAAAAATTGTCATAATCGACGAAGAACCGAAATATATGTACACCCAATTCTTTTTTACGCATTTTTTTTTCGATTTTTGTCTTACAGATGAAATGGTGACCCTGCGTTTAAAGAAGTGATAACCCTACGCAAAATCATGTGATGTAATTCTGCTCTAAAACTTGTTCAAATACAATGGATTTATTATTTTCGTTGAATAACACTTTCTCGGTCATAAATTTTAGCACCGAGAGTTACTCTGTCAAATAAATGAAAAATATTAAAATTTTAAATACAATAAATACGATCCGAAGATGAAAATATTATTTTTTAATTAAAAACATTTATATTTGCACCTGCATTTAAAAATAAAATATTTTACACTTACGTATTTCAAAAACTCAGTTTCAACTGTTCGTCGGATCAAGAAAACAAATAAAATGTAATAAATAATAATATAAAATAATATTTAAAAAATCGCGAAATATTTTGTAACCGATAGTGACAGCAGTGAATTACTCCTATAAATGAATACAATTATGTAAGTATACATATTATATATCTGTTTCTATTTTATTTTTATAATCAATAAAGAAATTAAATAATAAAATATTTATGTAAAAAAATATTTTTTTTGTTGGAATTTGAAGAAAAAAAAATGTGTTTTCAAAAAAAAATTATACTTTAAGTTAACTTGAAAGTAACGTTTTTTTACACAACACTTTTTGGAATCAATGTATCGCGTAAAAAAAGGATTGAGATTAATAAAATTAATCATTTTTTTGTACTCAGTCCACAGTATGAATTAAATGTCAAGTTCGTTTTCATTCTCTTCTAGTATTATAAATTGATCATTAGTTTAACACTTCTCAAAAAAGAAATGGTCATGTTATAAAAATATTAACATATGTCTATGAAATATATCAAGTAACAAAAAAACGATTAAAAAATAGTGATCAAGGACAATTTAAATAATCAATTACTTAATCAACCTTAATTAAGCAATTGGAGTGATTACTACCAACATTAAAACGATGGTACACGAACGTAGTATAGTTGTGTCTTCTTTTACAAACTGAGGTTATATAAACTTTTCCCAGACATGCCGAGTTTTTTTATTTCTGATGCGTCAACCCTGAATTACCTTTACTAGGCAAGCCATTTTTCGCGAAATTTCACATTAAATAAACCGTTTAACGTTCGTATTTGCTTATAGTTGTATAAGTCTGAAAAACGTGACCTTTTGTACAATGAAAATGATTGTCTTCGATTTACTTAAATTTAAATAAAAATCGAACATTGTTAAAAATAAAACACTATTCCACTTATGTAATTGTGTTTGACCGAATTCAATCATAAAAAAGTTATAATTACTTTTAAGGTGTTTACTGTCAATACTTGGTGAAATGGCATTATAATAATAAAAAAAAAACATTTTTAGTACTTTTTCCACATAAAATTTATTGGATCAGGACCGGTTTCGCTCATGGTGAGCATTGTCAACTGATAAGAAATACAATGAAACAGTGATTTTTATACAAAATTTAAGTAAGAAAAACAAGGTATGACAAACAATTGGTATTAACAACTAAGCAAATAAATTGAAATTGAAAAGGAATCAATTTCGTTGGATTGAACTCTACTGGAATTTCCACATCTAATTATGGTAGACAGACATTAAAATTTATTTATTTATTATATACACTCATTTTTGGCTTTTACTTTGTTAATGAGATAATTCATACTAAGTTGATTTTTGATGTAATAGTTTGCATTGCTAAGAGGTCTTCAACTTTTTAGTTGTAGTTTATTTTTCTTGTATTTTGCATCAATTTATTTGCTTAGTTGTAAAACCAATTGTTTTTCTTACTTAACTTTTGTATATATATCACTATTTCATTATATTTTTTAACAGTTTAAATGCTCACCATGAGCAAAACCGGTCCTGATCCAATAAATTTTATGTGGAAAAAGTACTTAAATTTTTTTATTATTTTTATTACTTTTCAATTACAAAAACAAATTTAAATTTTTTAATTCATAACTTTCCTTTGAAGATTAACAGTGAACGTCAGAAAAACAATGATGAAACGATGACCTTGTCAAGTGCCTTTAATACAGATTTCTCAAGATGCAGCAATCATGTCTTTTTCTCAACAACGAAGAAAAGTCAACATATAAACTATAAATAACATCACAGATAAAAAAAGCTTCCAGATCTTGGGCATCCATGGATTTCAATCTCTATTATCAAGTTGCAGGTAGTAAATTTAGTGTGTTTGCTTTCGTTATTTGCTAATAGGAAAAACTCACGTTTTTAAAAAAAAAAAAAACTAAATAGTATTTTTTCCGAATATGTTAGCGACTTTCGATTTCTCGAATATAAGTCATTTTAGAATATCTTTCTTATATCTTTCAGTATCACTTTATAAAAAAAAATCCATTATGTTTGAACAATAAGAATAAGTAGACACGTTTATGACCGTCTTGCTGCGGTGGCAGTTGATACGTTAGAACTTTGACTAACATTCTTCGTCTGTCATCTCAAAGTTTTATCGACCATTTTACGTCTTCACTAAAAATGAAAATGCACCTAAATTCTTTATAAATGCTACAATGTAAGAATGTTTTCACCTGTGACAATGTCAGAGATATCGAATGCTGGACAAACAAGGTAGTAAAATGTCGAAGAATCGATATGTCATAAAATGTATTCATTCACTTATCAGAATAAGCTAAGAAGATCTTAAAGTATAATTGTACATGGTTAAATATTAATAAGCTCCTTTATCATAATCATGTTGTTTATAAATCTATCAAATCAGGTTTCTGTTTCTTTTTAGTATTTCAAACAGAAGGTATTTTCAAAATTAGGTGAAATGTGTGATACACTCAATAACCTAATCTTAAAGACTTTATGTATTACATTTTAAGATAAACTAAAAATTTACCGATTTTTTTTATAAATATAGTAAGTTGTTTGTTGTCACATCTAGGATAACATTGATACGGATGAGTTTTTTACGCAAATAAATTAACATTTAAGAAACTGTTATTTTTAAAAACAAAAACTATCGGTGAGGTCATTTGACTCTCGTAGTATACGTTATTCAAAGTGTACATTAAATAAATTTTATTTAAGATTTCGACCGAAGGTGCTTGGTGGAATTTCAATGTTAAATTTGAATAGTTCAAATTATGTACATTCACACTAGTTAACAATAATGATAGAATACACTACTTAAATAAATCCGGGATTTATAGATTGCAATGCTTTTGTTGTACAACATTTTATATCGGGAAAACCGAAAGGACATTGAAGACTATAGTATCAGAACACATGGCAGCCTTTAGATTGAAAAAAGACACGTCTACTTTTGCTAATCACTTAATTTCGGAAATACACGTGTTCAATCAGGAACTAGGGATAAAAATGTTACATCCAAAGACGGACCCCCATAAGCTCTTTTTCCAGGAAATTCTAAAAATTATCAGAGCGCAATTGAACAGTCTTCTCTTTTTAAATGAAATATTAAACATGCCTGGTCGCCACTTTTATATTCTATATAAATATAATCATAAAACCTTTTCCGACAAACAAAATAAATATAATTCCCATGGGCTTATCCTTTTCGCCAGCAATAGCATTAAACTCAGTGGTGCATTTATTTCTTATATAAACACGAAACATTCATTTGCTAGCGTCAGTTCAAGTTCATCCGTGCACTTAAACGCATGAAGATGCCGAAAGGCAAAACCCGAGTCGTTAGTGACAAAATCTGTGTGAATGTACATTGTTTGAACGATTCAAATTTAAACAAATTTAAGTTTAAATTAATAGAATTTGCCCGCTAAATGCTCTTCCTTCGTCAATGCCATAAGAATAGTAACTGAAAAAGACTAGCGTTTCGGCACGAGATTCTTCATTGCAGGTTTAAGAACCCTGATGTCTGAAAGACCTTCAGTTTTCACCATGCTTACTTGATGAAAAGACTTTCCAAAAAGACGCTGTTTCACAAAAAATATCTCTAATGGTAAAATCAAAAAAAATGTTTTACAGTGCCGAAAAATTCCAGTTAATGTAATAATACTAATTCCAAGCTTCATATTAATCACCCTTTTCTCATTTGTGACAGGTTTTTATTCACTTACTACAGACAATACTTATAAGCTTTAATTATAAGCGTTATGAAAAGTGTTTGTTTGTAACTGTCTGTCTCTACAGTTGCTTTTGTGTCCCACCATTAAGTCAGTTAGAGACTAAATTAGTTTAAATTAACAATTCAAATTTGAAATTGTTTTTAAGAATACAAGAAATGACTACATTGAATGTTAATAATCTGTACTTGTAAAAGGTTTGTTTGTCCTCCATTTGTGTATGAAAACTGACTGAAAAACTAGTAAAATATATATATTTACTTGGCGAAAAACTAAGAAGAGTATTATAATCTTCGAATAGCTGATGTATATACAAATGACCCAACTTACTTGTAGAAAGCAAATGCTCATTCATCGTTTATTAAATAAATTATCTTCAGAGCTGTGTCAGTGTCGGAATCGCATACATTCAGCGAAATCACATAAAGCGATCTTTTCGCGTGCCTAACGACGATCATTATGGACGGTTTCGCGATAAAGCAAATTTGCGATAAGTCTTATATTTTTTGCGATTATCAAAGCTCCTGAGGGATCGTTACCTCGGCCCCAAAAGGCAAAGTAGGGAAAAGGAGAGGAGCTGTAAGTTATTGCTAATTAAAATTTATCGTTTCTGGAAGGGAAACGTTGGGACTGACTTACAATTTAATATATAAGGAATTCATTGGTATTGTTATATTATACAGTCATATAAAATCAAAACTTCAAATATTTAATAAATGGCTCAAGAAACGCCAGTATGTTGATTACTAGATAAGCAATAATAATCAAATATATTTTTTTTGATGTTATTATTATTGATAATTATAAACAAATGGACAATTTATCACGTTAATTTTTTTAATTCCACCTTTTTAATGCTGTGTCTACAACACATGAACAAAAATAAAATAATCCTTTAGTGGCCAATTAATGTATGTTTTGCCCTAACAATTTTTTTTTCTTAACTCCGTAAATTAGTAAAACACAACATTTTTATATACATTTATACTTTAGATATGCAAACATTATCATTATATTATTTAACATTTCGAATGAATGTGCTCGATGAAATTTCGATTTAAAATTTATGTATGAAGTAAAAGAAGATGTAGATGCTGAATTGTGAATCCTGGTTACTGACAAAACTTGTGAGAATGTACAAAATGTATTAAATAATTACAAATGTTTGGAATAAAATATTATCTTGTCCTATTTGACAAGATTATATAATATAAATTATTGTAAGCTTTATAAATCGGTTTTATTTTAACCAAATAAACATTTTTTTTTTTGGAAAAATATACCCACAAATTATTAACCTTTGTTTCTTCTAGGACATTGATTCACAATGTGCAAGATTATGTTAAAAATATATTCAAAAAAATGAAATAAAAAAAACATTCACAAACACGCAAATAAAACATTTCGGTAAAGGTTATTGTTGTTCAGCGGGGGCTATGATACTTTTCCTTGTAGAAAATCGTCGCGTAGCAAATAACCTATTAGATTTTCCAAAAGCTCAATAAATTATACAGAACGACGACAAATGGCACTCGTTGAGTGTTTATGATGCAGAAAACTGAAGAAAGTTTCCACGTTGACGTTTTATGGTTTCTGCTCATCGCTGATCGTCTGTGGCGGTGATTCTCAAAATTGGAATGCCATAGTCACAAAAAATTTAACAAAATTTGTGAGCCCCGATATTATATTACTCGATCCACAATGCGTAACGAGTTTGCGTATTTTTTTATATTCCACATTTTTACTCTCAAATAATCTATTGTAGTTTATATTTTCTCATTCAAATAAGAAGTCTTTTTTTGAAATATTGTAAATAGTACACATTTTATTCTATAACTGGTAAAGGTTTTATTATTACCAATATAAAATACTCCTCCGTTGAGCTTAAAAAGTCTGTTTATGAACAAGTAATTGTTTTATGAACTTAATACTTTTTCATTTAAATTACTAAAAATTTTGATATCAATTTGTTTTTTATTCACTTTGAATTTTAAATAAATAAAATTGTTATTGTTTTCATTTAATTTTAAACAAACATTAAAATTAATAGAAAACGGCATTTCGTGTATTGTTTTAATATAAAAACTACAGATAATGCAAGTCGCTTTTATCATCACTACTCTTCAAAGAAAAGTGATAGTCCATTTCATGTTAAAAGTTGTACACACGGCTTTCAAAATCCATCATGCATTAAAAATCAGTTTTTTACGAATTTCGTGAAAATTTTTAGAAAATGTCGAAACGCAAAAATTATCAAAAAATGTAATCTTAATATTATCATTTTATATTTTTTTAGGTTTCAAAAATAGTTCACGGATTGAGTGATAAATATACTATATACATAGTAGTAGAACTTCCAAACTGGCTTAAACCGAAACCGGTTAACCGGTTTTTCGGATGTTTAAAAAAAACCGAAACCCGGTTTAGTTTGAATAAAATATTGTAGCCAAACTAAGTTCTATGTGGATCTACACTACATATAAGTGAAAATAATCTAACCGAAAGTGCATTTAATTTTAAGCCTGTAAAATAAGGTATTTTAATATAATAAATGTACATAATTGTTATTCAATAAAAAATGTTTTTTATTTAAGTTATATTTCACTCAATCACTCATGACGAGTATTCTTAACTGATTTCTAAAGTGACAAATGTGAAATTAGTTTAAAGGAGTGTTTTATTATTAAAAATACTATTTAAAAGCATAAGGATTAAATAGCTTAACACCAGAAAAATCATTATTTGACGACACTTAAATGACACGACTTTTTTAAAATAAATATTTCCTTTTAATAAAAATATATTTTTTAATCATGACCACTCCCAATGTGGAGCATATGGACTTCTGGTGAAGTTTATGTCAAGTGTTTTCACGATAACTGCTTGTTAATTAGCTGTTCAATATATCTTTTTTCCAAAGATAGTAAAAATCGAAGGGTAAGGCTAGAACAGGACAAGTGACTAGCTTATCGCTCTCGTTACGCTCCGTGCTCAGGATAGAACGGGTCAAAGGGGGGAATTCGAGACATCACAAACATCCATGCCTTCAATCAGAAATTCATAAATTAAAAAAATAAATATAAAAATTTCTGTACCGGGATTCGAACCCGTGACCTTCTCAAACGAAAACAGCGACATTTGTATCTACTTTCTGATTGTATGTATGTATATTGACTGTTTTTAAGTAATCAACATACTTTTTTTTTTGAAGCATTGGTTAGCGTGGTACTAAAATTGGTGTTTTGAAAATAAATCCGGTTGATACCGGTTACCCGGTTATTTATTTAAAAAAAAACCGAAAACCGGTTAGCTTAAATGCCCGGTTAATTGGAAGTCCTACATAGTAGTGAGAACTTTATACACGTAGTATTTTTCGTATACAATGACATTCAAATATTACTGAATGCAAAGAAACATGATAAAATAATCTAGTGTTACGTAATTTTGTCTGAAATGAAAAAAAATCTTTACTTGTAACTATGATTTTTAGAAACAAATAAGACAACTTTGAGATAGCAGTTGACAATTTGCTAGTTCTAAAGCAAATAACCAGAGATGTACTTGTTAAAAATACAGCAAGTTTGCTGACAAAAACTTTGTCTATTTCATTTATGGTGTACCAGGCACGACGCTCTATATTTCAACACAGTGTACATCCATGCATATAACAATTTTACTGTCGATCAACAATTCGTCAATAAAATTAAATGAATATTTTCGATGAATTCGGCGGTGACGTTTTGTAATTTTACTTTTAAAATAAAACAAAGTTTGATAACTTTGTTACTACTTTTGTTGTTTACAAGTTGTGACATGTGTTTTGCTTTAAAAGGCATCATCAGAGAAAACACCATAAAGCTTACGGATGGAGTGAAGTAACATTATCAAATTTTATTTTATAATAAAAATGAACTTTTACGAAGTTACCATGAATATACCATTTTAAAGTTATTTACGAATAAAGCAAACTGTATGTTAAGATTAAAAAGTATGCGAAGATTAGTTTTATTTTTATATATTGATGTCTGTGGCTTAAAACATATTGCGCTGAAACAAAATGTCTGCTTGAATAATTACAAAATATTTTGATTCTGCGTCATTACGAGCAGTACGTATGTACATAAGATGTTAACTTAAAATATGATTATTTTCAAAGAAAGGTTCACCGCTTAAATTGTCGGAAAAAGTGTTTTAAAACCAATTAGCTATTAACTAATTCAAATAAAAAAGTCTAGACAAAAGGTGCTCAGTCAAAAAAATTACTTGGCTTGAATTAAAAAAAATATGTGAACTAATTTCACAGTATTTAGATCCAGACAAGTTCTGCTTATCTCGAGCATTATCAGTTTCAAAAATATAAATTAATTACAGGGCTATTTATACAAAATTATACTTTTAACAAGGTGTACAATTTTTACAAATATATATGTATGTACATACCTTAACATTAATATTTCTAATTATTATATATCATATTAACCTACAAGAGAGGAGAGTTTATTTCAATAAAAAAAAAATTGAACCATATTGAATTTACAAATAACTTTGATTTCTAGCAAAAAAAAAAATTAAAAGAATTAAACCGTTGTATAGAAAACCCGCGTGACCATGCTGTTACTCCGTGTAATACTGTGAAAAAAACAATGGTAAAGACGAGCGTGACTCTGTGGTCTCACAAACATAAATGGTTGAAATAAAACTAAACGTGACATTTAAAAAATAACAATTGACCCTTTTATACCAACAAATTTCAATAAAAACATGTAGTGTTGATAATAAAAAGCTTAAATAAAATAATATTTTGAATTGCAAGAAGTTCATTTCTAAGAAAATCAATATTTTTTAAAACTAAAGTTGAGTGAAAGCAACGTTATTTAGATAGAAAAAAAAATATGGTGGGAGCAATTCACAACGATGGTGACTGTTACCGATCATCCTTTGAGGGTTTTAGCAAATTATTTTTAATTTGGAAAAATAAATTAATATATGTTTATTTAAAGAATATTTATAAAAAAATATATCAAATATCACTAAGAAGAAAGAAGTTTAAATTAAATTAGACCAAAAATGTTAAGATAAATTTTGTTTTATGTACATTATTTTATTAAAGTGGGTATGTCAAGTCACAGTATATTTGATTTCTCATATTCAGTATTGATTCTGAGAAGTAATGATATCAGTGAACCAGAGAGGCATGAACGAAAACAGGGAATCAGGAAATCACGAAGTGAAAACCACCAATCTATTTAATGAGTCAAAGAATACAATGGAGCAAACACAACATCATGATTTACCTTACGCATTAGTGTATTTTATTTAGAAACATTTTGCACCATGAAGTTTCTACAGGCTTTACTAATCGTTTTATACTACTGTCTTTTCTTACTTCAATTTATAAACTAAAACTTTATGGAACCATCAAAGCAACCTTATTTTTCCTTTTTAAATGCGTACAGGTTGACTTTTTGAGAATTGCTGGATTCTGTCAGCTGGGGATTTCGAATGGGAGTAACTATTAAAAAAATCCCATATAGATACCGATTTCACTAAACAAACATTTTTAATGCGTATCAAGATTTTTTACTGACTGGCTTTCGATAGTAGGTCAAGTGCCATCGCATAGACCCTCTACTAAAAGGTTTCGAGCCCAATGTTCTATTAGAATTTGAAGCAATGCTTTGTTTTACGATTTCTTAATCAACTTGTACTTTTAAAACGGCGAAACCGGAAAACTGGAAAAGGGGTGCAATGAAAGCAGTACATTGCTTAAGCATTCTTTTGGGGGCGTACAATTCATTTATTGTCACCGTTGAGAGCTGGTGATGCTTATATCTAGGTCTAGTGTCTTCGTGAAGCAAACTTAACAAAGCTTGCGGGTTTTATCTTATTTATTCGTTCATTGCTTGGCGTTTGCTAATTCTTGGCTAAATACTTATGCGGTGTTAACGGGTTTTAGACAGCAAATGCAGAGTGTTTTCAACATAACATGATATCTATTATAAAAAATATAATTATTCAGTCACTGTCAAAACTTGGTGGAAATGCATTTTTACTCTTTTTTAATAATTTTACATTTTGTGTAGTTTTCCAAACATTTGCAAATGTTCACTCGCTGACAAATAGTTACCTTAATTATAGTTCTGAATAATTTCTCTATAATTACAAATAATTTATTTTCCTATATTTTGTATTTGTTTTTGTAAAACAGGAATACACACATTCGCAAAAAGTTAAATGACGTGACTTTAAGCTGACGAATAAATCAAATTATTTCAATTGTTTTAATTTGAAAACTACGATGGCAAAACTATATTTATAAAATTAAACGATATAAAAAATTGTTTAACACCCTGTTTGAATTCACGAAAAACGATTAGTTTAATGTAATTGTTCGTTTCTAAGTTTGTTCTGTTTCCAAGTTAAATTAGGATTTTAAGCAAAAAGCTATTCGGACCACATTTTCTAAACTTATCTCATTCTGTAGCACACGAGAGAATTTTAATCAACACTTACACACTTCTCTATAATTATTTTGAATATTGTTAGGACCGCAATGAAGCTTTGTCCGGTTTTAAATTTCTACTATAAGACATATCAACGCGTTGTATTATTTCATCAATGAATCAAATTTATTGTATGTGAGAGAGATTATACATTTTCACTATTTTATGTCAGACTAAACACTTGAGTACCGAAACATCTAAAATAGGATCGGGGAGCGACGGGGTACGAAGTGACATTAGAAAAATTTGCATTGCATTTCGATGTCGTTCTATCAAAAGAAAATTAGTAACTAAATTTTGTTTTAAGTATAAAAAAGAAGGACAAACTTATAAGAAGGTTTTTTTTTAAATATTTAATTAATAGTAGATAAAGTCAATTAATAGCCAGTTTATCAGTCTACGTACACTTTAAGGTTGTGTATATTTCATGATTTCCATTTGACCCAAAACCATTCAAAAAACGGTTTTTGTATCTTATTTAAAAAAAAATATGTGTGGGTCATGTCATTTTTTCTTTCCGAAATAAATTTATTGAGATATCATTGAAGATTTAAATAAATATCAGCTAGATATTATTGGTATTCAGCGAATTGTTGAAATATTAAGAATTTTGCAACGTGAATGCACTCCGCTGGGAAATCAATGTTTAAGAATGCTATTCATGCTAAATATATGTGTCTTATATTATATTTTTTTTCATTTTATTAGCATGTCCGCTTCAGATGTGAACTATATGTGCAACTAACAACATCTCAACAGATGTTGTTTTCGGGCAAATAAAATCTAGAAATTAACGAGTAGTACGCAAATCATTGCTTTTTTTATGATGGTATGAGCGGGAAAGATTTTTCAACATCACAGTCATTTATTTTTGTGAACAAAATCAATAAATATTTTTTAAAACCTATGAACTATGTCCGTGTTGTTTCGGGATCTGTGTTGAACTGATCAAAACAGAATCGCTTAAAAATCTCAGTTTGCATTCGCATTTGGTTTTTTAGCAGATATTGGGTATTCCGTGAATGGCTTCGTCTGCACATTGCTTCGTAAATTTGCAAACACTGATCTATATTCGGGACAAAGGTTTTTCGCTGTCTTAAGCCTTGGGACTTTTTTGTAAAATGTCCCGGGAATTGTGACTGTGATATATAATGTGCTAATAACATGTACATTTTAATTTTGAAAAAAAACAATTCTTTTGGTTAAGAAACCCTCAAAAGGACTGACTTGTATTGAATGAAAGCAGGTATTAGAGGGGAGCCCCAATAAAAACGGACACGACATGGTCGGGACGTGTCACTCATCCGGGGTTTTAACAAAATTAAGTATGCATATATAAAAGGGATTTGATAGAAAAACAGATGTTTGGGATTTACAATTTCGTAGAAGTTTCAAATACCATGTGTTTATATATTTTAATATAACTGTAGCAAAAGCGAATTACAAAATATTAAAATTAAATGTTCATACCTGATGTTGTTTTATGTACAAATGTTTTTTCACTATTTCACAAAGATACGAATGTCTCAATAGGACAAAAAAGGTCTAAAAGCTGGATTGTGAAGTTACGGTCATAAATTTACTCCTGACGGCAGAATTATTAAACGTTTTATTAAAAAAATGCGATTTTTACTAGATAGTGCGTACTTTCAAAAGGCTCCGAGTGTATGTAATACATAAATACATACATGCAAATATTTAATTTTAATAAAATTATAATTTTATTGAAGGGGAAATAAAAGTCTCGAGTCCCGGGATGCCTCGGGACTTTGACATTATCACGCCTCGAGCCCCGGGACTTTGAAAACCCCGAGACTTCAGAATCCTTAGTATCTACATATGTGAGTTTGATCATTTATAATCCCAGATTTAGTGAATAGTTAATAACTGTAGCTCCATGATTCAAACAAGCTTTAAATTCCGTTGCAAATTGATTGTAATTAATAGTGAACTGTTCAAAATTGTGTACAATATGGTAAGAGGACAGCAATAGGCTAGATACATACACACGTAGAAGCTATATCACGCTAAATATCACTGGAAACATGGTAACTTTGATACTATTTTAGCGTATCGTTAATTATATAACTTACATCAGCACAAAGATTTACTTACAAGAAGAGGGTAGTATTTAATATTATATCTATGCACACAGATGACGTTTTCTTCGTTTTGCAAACTATAATATTATTTTAACTGAATATATTGATGACCTAATTCCATATAACAATTAGACAAAATTTGATGTTTTGGGTTATATTTCCCAGTGTATAAGCAAATCTGTCTTCTATATCTCCATAAAAGCATAACTAGAAAAAATACTAGTTTTATCTTGGAAGGTAGATTTTTGCGTCCTTTTAAAGTTTGTATGGAGTAGCGGCTGCTTTGTAGGCTTCCATGTCAGATCTCACTGGTTCGAGTTCCATTACAAACAACATATTTATCTTTTTATGTTCGAAAGAATGGGTGTTTGTGATGTCTAAAAATTCCATACTACTCACCGATCCTTTACTAATTGTGGGCGTAGCGAGAGCAATTTTGGGGCTATAATGCAAAACGAACTATTTCCAAAATGAGCGATATTGAGTTCGAGGTGAAATTCAAGCCTAAGAAATCAACTGGTTAGTTATTTTTTTATATAAAATGTCTAAATCACTGTCGTCTTCAAATTGAAAGTCATATTTTTATTTGAATCGTTTAAATTATGAAAATTCACACAAATTTTGTCACTAACGACCCAGGTTTCGCCTTTCGGCATCTTCAGGTGTTCAAGTGCATAGATGAACTTGAACGCCTGAAGATGCCAAAAGGCGTTCAATTTTTATATCCACCAAGCACCTTTAGTCGAAATCTTAAATCATATTTTTATGCAAATGTTATTTTATTTGTGTTATTCGTTATAGTATTTGACTCTACTGAAAAATTCGAGTTTTGGAAATGGTACGATTTGCATTACAACCCCACAATTAGGTAACTATTAGTCGTGTCCTAACCTTTTTAGGGTGGCGACTAGGGGACCTCCGAGGTATTTGAAATCCTCGATTTGCTATACTTTTTCCCCGGATTGTCTCCGAAACTCCTTTTTATTTTTAAGCTCATCGATGAATTTGAAATCCTCGATTTGCTATACTTTTTCCCCAGATTGTCTCCGAAACTCCTTTTGTTGTTCAAATCCAAAATCGAAAAAAGTTGGCGACCCCCCAGAAAAGCCTTCGTGACCCCCAGGTTGGGAACCCGTGGCTTAGATACTTCAATTGGGAGACTATATGCTCCACAATGGGAGTGGATACGGATATAAAAAAAATCATGTAAACTCCTTTTACTTTTTTTATCCGATTAAAAAAATCAAACTGCGATAACGTTGTAATTGAATGTAAATTAAATATTTTATTATTCGAAATCATTTACATGTATGAAAAAGAGCTTACAGTTATCCGTTGGATAGCTGTTAACTAAGCTATCCCCATACGAGATTCCAATAAAAAGTTGTTAATGAACTTTCTAGTGTATGTATGTACTCAATTCATCGTTGAAATGACAAAACACACACCGGACTGCAAGCAAAACAAAGACTGTGAACGTGTTCCCTGGTACAGGGGTTATCATATTTAGATAACTTACTGCATTATATTATGCAGATCGTGTAAACTCTTTATCACCATATGCGGTATAACGTATTCAAGCCATTAGCCTCCTGGTACAGCCAGCCACAGTTTGCGACGGCAAATGCATTTAGAATACGTTCCCCTACAATCTATTCACAGCGGAATTATGATAATAACTGATATATTTACTTACTTGCCGGTTCTGTAAAGTGGTCATAATGGTTGGTTCTACTATTTGGCAGTATGTATGTGACTCTTAGTTTTGTAATCAAATATCCATTTGAATATAATTAAATAATATTTTTTCTGTGTAACTGTATGACCAAAGGGTGGACGTGGTGAAGTAAATAAATTATTTTTACTTGCAGTACAACAAACACTGCTTAGTAATATTTAAGGCTATGGGTAGGGCCTCCAATCCCAGGATTTCATCCATTTTTCTGATCCTTAAATCCAGAGATTGTAATAGTACTAATCCCAGGATTTTGGGATTGAGAAAATTTGAGAAATTTGTGCGAGGGCTAAAAAAAGATCCCAATTTTGTTATCCCAAAGGTTTTTGAAATTGAAAATCTTTGAAGAGCTATAAAATGGTCTTGCATTTTTTCATTTTGGTAATTCCGCAATTTCCGCAAATTCCTGGGTTTTTGAAATTTACTAAAATTTGTTTGAATAAAGCAAAAATTTCTCAATCCAGAATTTATACACGATTTTAAGTTGAATATTGAATCCCGGGATCCCGGTACACCGGGATTGTAAGTATTGTCAGTCCTGACATCCCGGGATCACAAAAAGGGTCTGGGATTGGATCCTCTAGTTATGGCATGAGTGTCAAATAAGCGTGCTATGATTGCTAAAATTTTATTACCAAAACTGGAATCTCGGTATTTAAAGTGTTTTTTTTCGAGTCCCAGTACGAACAGCAGTTTTTCGATCGATTCATCGATTTCTGTTCAAAGACATGGATGTCTGAAAATTCCTCCCACTCTTTCCGATTCTTTAATAATTGGGTGTAGCGAGCGCGATTTGCTAACCAATAGTTTTGTCTTTGCCTTATCCTTCTATCCCTATAACTCTCTTTGAATAAGAGAGGTTAAACGACTGACTAACAAACAGTTCTCGTTTAAAAATTATGTCGAGATACCTCTATTAGAAGGCCATATGCTCCACATTGGGAGCGAACATGGACAAAAAAGTTATATATCTACTACACTGCACATTTGGTACAAAAAACTCGCTTAGTCTTAATTCCCGATTTGCGAAAAGCAAAAAAGTGGATTTAATATCTCGGAAAATTAATTAAACCTGTAATTGAATGAGCTTCTTATATTGATTTAATAAGAAGTGACTCTTTGACATTGGTTCATCAATTGAAAATGGCTGGATAACGAAAAAAAAAATATTTCTTCCAAATATAATAACATAATATATCTTTTAAATTGAATTTCTTGTTATTTGTAACTTTATAATAATAAACGAGTACACCCAATCCTTTTTTTACGCTATAAATTGGTTCCAGAAAGTGGCGGGTCAACCTCACTTTCATATAATTTGATAAATCGGTTCCAAAAATCAAAATATCGCGTAAAAATGTATGAAAAAATGTTACACACATGAAATTTAATCTCTTTGTTAATTATAAAAATACAATGAGAAACAGATACATATTGTGTATATAAATTGTATTCACTTGTAGGAGTTATTCGCTGGTGTCACCGTCGGTTACAAAATGTAATCGTCCGCGATTTTTTGAACGAACGTATTGAATTTTGCTTGAATCTGAATTTTACTCGGACTCATTTGATGAAATGCTGTTTTTCCTAGATTCTTGACAATTATTATTACATTGGATTTGTTTTTTTGATCCGACGAACAGTTGAAACTGAGTTTTTGAAAAACGTAAAATATTTTATTTTTATATGCTGGTGTTTATTTGGTACGTGCCTAAAACATCACCATATAATTATTTATTTTTTTACCATGTCCGCTCCCAATATGGAGCATATGGACTCCTAATAGAGTTTATCTCAACAGAAATGTTTCTACGAGAACTGCTTGTTACTCAGTTGCTCATCCTCTCTTTTTCCAAAGAGAGTAGGAATAGAAGGAAAGGGCTAGGACAGGACTAGTGGTTAGCTAATCGCTCTCGATACGCCCCGCCTGTGTGGTCGAGTGGTCAACATCGTTGGCTACCGCTACGGAGGGCACGGGTTCGAATCCCAGTAAAGGCAGTTTTATTTTTCAATCAATTTATGAATAAGTGTCAGAATAATCTGTCCAAAGGCATGGATGTATGTGATGTATTGAATTCCCGCCTCCCACCTATCCTATTAACGGGGCGTATCGAGAGCGATTAGCTAACCACCATATAATTAATATTTTTTTATTTAAATATAGTATTTCTATCTTCGTTTCGTATTTATTATTTTGTATTTAAAATATGTGGATGTCTGGAGTGCATTTATTGGGCAGAGTAACTCTCGGTGGTACAGTTTATGACCGGGAAACGTGCTATACAACGAATTAAATAAATGCATTGTATTGAAACAAGTTGTAGAGAAGAAACTCATCATATGATTTTGCGCGTGGTCACCAGTTTTTTAAACGCAAGCTCACAATTTATTCTGTAAAAAAAATCGTAAAAAAAGGTTAGGGTGTATGTACTTCGACATATTAGCTTCATTTATAAAAAATCTATTTTTTAAAATGTCAAATAAAATTGTTTTTTTTCTAAATGGAACTTGGTATAAGAATGTACACTTATAATAAAAATAAAACACTTAAGTTTTATTTACAGAAGAAAGCTAATGATTGGATCTTTTACGAGTGCTTAACGACGCAATAATTATCATAAATAGATCCATCAGAGGTGAAGTGAGGCAAATGGGATTTTAGAAAAAAGTTAGACGCCTTGTAATATTCAACAATACATAAAAGTGAAGTAACACATTGCAATATTGTTATATCCGTAAAAAATATGTAATCCACCAAAACAACAAGTAAAAACGTTTTATCATTTTACGAGATGGCTCACTTCACCTCTCGAGAGTTCATTTGAACTATGTAAATTTAATTAATTATTATGTTGAAGAATATCATATTAACACGCTCTTTCTTGTTATAATGTAAAACTTGATAAATTTGTTATGCCACTTGTTTTATGATTAAATATGACATAAGCATACTTCAAAATATGATATATAGGTAAGAGAAACACATTGTTTTTTCTTTTAGTCAGAATGTCTTGAAACTTAAATGAAATAAATTGTTTAAATCCAAAATAGTTTAAGGCTAAGTAATATAACTTTAATGAAAATAAAAGTGTTTTGTTTACTAAATCATATTACGAGTTTTGAAAACTTACCTTCAAAGCGTTTCTGATGAAATGATATTCTATAAAGTAAGTGGTTCGTTTCTACTAAATTCACTTAAATTTGATCCCCCTCTCCCTACGTTTACCTAGTTTATAATTTATATGCAAGTATTTATCAGTTTTTGATAATTTCCAGGAAAACTCTCTTACTAATGATTATTTATAACGAATAAAAATCATGATTTAATTATCCAACGTCAATGATAAAGATGTATTCAAAAAATTTAAAAGCATTATTATAAATATCATAAAAGTAAAAACCATACAATACGAATAAATATCAAATGTTATATTTCACGTTTTCGTGTAAGCTTTTAATACGTCTTTATAAAAAATCTTATAATAATTTATAATTATAAACATTTTTTGAGCCACAACGAATAGTAATAAAATCAACCAACATTGGAAAAAACAGAATGAACGTTAATTATTTTTTATTGTATCAATGCACCATAAATATTCATGGGTTAATTGAAATTTACAAATGACTGAAAGCTTAAAAAATAATTTCATAATAAATAATAATTCCTAGTAATTTCTCTTATCAAAAACTGTAAACTTGGGCAGCTAGATATAAATATTAAAGTGAACAAAACAGTTTAAGATTTCGACTGAAGGTGCTCGGTGGAATTTTAATATTAAATTTGAATCGTTCAAATTATGTAGACTCCCACAGATTTTGTCACTAACGACCCGGGTTTCGCCTTTCGGCATCTTCAGGCGTTCAAGCGCACGGATGAACTTGAACTGACGTTCAACGATTCAAATTTGAACAAAACATGTACAGATAAATAATATATTTTAATTTAAATAATCTTATCATCTGAATGTCATCACAATTAAATGATTATATTTTTTGTTATGTAATTTAAGGTCTTTATGATAAAATAATCCTTTTATTCACTCATATGAAATAAAAACAGAATCCATAAAAAAATACTACGTTTAAAAGGGTGTATGCGGGGAGACAGTTACGGGTCAACAGTGTATCCTAGCGCTATTTTGCTGAAATATTGATGGCTCGAGAACGGTGAAAAGTTTCAAAAACTTGAAACAACTTTTGTTCTCAAACTTTATGGATATGTTCACAGTTTCGAATTGGAAATCGGTACTACATCCGGCGTTCGAGTAAAACTTTTGTATTTTATTCAAATACTAAGCCTGAATCGGATGTTTAGCAAGAATTTATTTTGGGTAATGATAGTTTACAAGCGTGGCTTTATTGAGCACTCATGTTTACCCACTGTGCTCTAATAGCGTCGAATCGACTAGGGTTGAAATTAATGCATTCGTTATAACAAATCATATAGATAGTAAGTAAGGTTTGTAAAAATATCATACAGCAACTTTTTTCTGAAAACGCTATATAACGTATATATCAACGCGGAATGCCTGGGGGACACAGCTGTACACGACTAAAACAAAATTCCATTTGTTCAACGCTTGCATTCTACCAGTACTGCTTTACGGTAGAGAATCTTCATACCTGACATAAACCGTATATTGAGCTTCGAGAACAGATGCTTACGTCGGGTAATGCTGGTGAGATGGTTTGATTTTGTGAGTAATTCGTAGATTAGGGAACGTGCAAGACAGCGCCCCGTCACGTCAGTGGTTATGGAGAGACGTTGGAATTGGATAGGTCACTTGCTGCGGATGCCTCCGGAAAGCCTTAATCCTGCCTGTCTTTTCTTTGGACCTGTAGGATACTATCAATAGGATGTATTCGGCGGAACTGGGGGATGCTGGCATGTCATGGGAGGAACCAAAGCAATTAGCGGGAGACAGGGAAATTTGGAGGTGCCGCCTGTCGGTCATATGCTCCAAATAAGGAGCAAATATGGTCAAAGAAGAAAAATAATAAAAACATACTTTCAAACAAAAATAAATACTGGCATCTACTCTAATATTCTAACTTATATTGATAAATAAAATATTAGGGTTATAAATTGACTCTGTGTCATTCAGGGAAATATGACAAAGAAGGTATTATTAAATGCTTGTTAAAGCAAATTAGTTGAAAATTTAATGATTATGCATAATGACATAATGGTCTCTGTTGTATTTTAAGTAATAGTGGTATATCATTATTTGTTTTGTCATTACCTTGATAATATCTAATAAATTATAGTTGTTCGAGTGCATTTAGACTAGAGCCTTTATCAGAACGATTCCTACATCTTAGAGATACTGAGATTAGAAGTTACATTGAAAAAACTTTAATTTTTTCTTTTACGATAGATATACAACAAGTATAAAAAAACAATATATCAAGATTGAAAAAGCGAGACAATAATTTATTATAAGATGTGTTAAAAATGGAGATATCTCAAACATTTTATACCTATACTGATTTATATTTGCTTTAGGATGTCTTGAAGATTATTTTACCGGTCATATAAATTAACTTCGACGGTTACAGAATCACGCAACACACAGTTTTCAACAATTGTATGCATTGTTAAAAGTGATTATTAACACATTTTTTACAAATCTATTAAGCCGTTTCAGACAGCTTTAATGACTCATGATGTATATTAGAAAACACAAATAAATGTTTTACGCAACTGCTATTTTTGTGATGAAAATAATTGACATAAGAAAAAATAATTAAAGAGTGTTCATAGCTTTTAATATGGAAAGAAAATTAAGGTATAATGTATTTATAAATTCTTTAAGTCGGTATTATTTAAAATTTAATGCAAAGTTTATCCAACGCTTGAAATATTCATGAAATTTAAAATATTTGTCAAAATTTATTCTAATAAATTCTGAAACACATTTCTAACCTATTTTTAATGAAAACCATTACTTGGTTCCTTTTGTCGTTATATTCTAAAGAAAATTTAAGCTCTCTCAAATCGTTGATAAATTCATTGACGAATGTAACTTTGTTTGTCAAAGATACTTTTCTTTGAATTATCCAAATGACATTCCTATCAAACAAAGCCTTTAGCGTTAAATTTATTTTATTTCCGAAAAATTAATCTTTAAAATAATACGAAATTATGGTATTTATTTGTAAGGAAAGACTCGCCCTTAATTTTAATTTATAAAACTTTGAGTGGTGGTAGGCTTTGGAATATTTATACGCACGTTTAAAAAATAATACCCTGTTTTGTTTGAATACGTTTAGACAACTAAATTATTTGTTGATTAATATTTACCATTATGCATCTTTAACATTTTATTATTTTTTAATACCTAGTTTCCTAATAATCTTGTTTCTCTATTACAAAATGAATTATTGTAATAATATTCGAACAGAAACAGTACAAATTTTACGTGACAAAATATTAAACACCGATTAAATCAAAAGAAGTATGTTTTATTTACGTTAGTTTAATACTGTCGGTATTACGCCAGAAGACGTTAAGTCAAGTAACTTTGTTTTGAGATAATCAGCTTTTTCAAATATCAAAAATATAACTGAAATGTAGCAAGGCGGTAGAGAATATTAGTCTTATCGTTTTTGGGTAAATGTAGAAGTAAGAAATCTGTACAGATAAAAATCGTGAAATTATATAAAGGTTTATGCCAGTATTACTGTCAACGAAATATACTTAGGTCGTATTACTTCTTTAAATATTGATATAAATAAATGTCATATGAGTCATACACGTCTTGTTGTTTGAGACTATAAAGCGTGTTTAAATCTATCGATCTTTATTCATAATTCAAAACACCTAATTTTTGTCAACGTTTTCTGGCAGTAAACCGACGATATATAATAAGTAATTTCAATACTTAATCACGATGTGAAATCCCTACAGTTATTAAAAGTATGTGGAGTTTTTTTATTTTTTTTTATGCTTTAAACAAATAACAATGTAAATAATAATTTTAATCTTAAGAAAACACGTATATTAATTTTAGTATAAAAAATATAACGAATTCTCAGTTATTAAATCATTTAAATATGTATATTTAAGTAACTTAATTAACCTTGTCTAAGGGCATCACATTTTTCATAAACCAGGTAGGTACTTTCTAAGTATTTTTTTAGATATAACAATGACCCGTGCCTACGAACAGAAATCGATAAATCGATCGAAAAATGCTGTTCGTACTGGAACTCAAACCAGTGAGATCCGGTACTAAAGTCAACAGCGCTAGCCGCTGCGCCATAGGACCCGACATTGTTATAGTCACTTTTAAGGTGTTCACTGTCAATACTTGGTGGAATGGCATTATAATAAAAATAATAATAAAAGATTTTTAGTACTTTTTCCACTTAATTTGTTTTAATTGATCAGGACCGGTTTCGCTCCTCACGAACATTATCAACTGATAGAGAAAATAAATTAAACACTGCTATTCTACATTACGAGTTTTATTTTGTTTAAAAATTTCCCAAATTTTAATTGTGTTTATAATTGACATCATTTGCCACTTATATTAATTGATGTTTATTTAATTGTATGTTATAGGTGTTAAGCGTTTTAACTTTGTGTAATTATAGTGTAATTTGTAAATCCTTTTAATTGTTAGTAATTGCTTAAACCTTATTATTTCAATTTAACTTGTATAAATAGCACTGTTTAATTTATTTTCCTTATCAGTTGATAATGCCCGTGAGGAGCAAAACCGGTCCTGATAAAATAAATTTTAAGTGGAAAAAGTACTAAAAAAATTGTATTATTTTTATTATTGTTATAGTCATTAAAATATGTTTTTTAAGACGTTTGTAAATAAATTGACGTCATAACATCAATCGAATTTTCTTTTCCTTTAATTTTCTTTTAATTTCCTAAATAACATTTGACGATATTCTTCAACCTGTAAAGCACGGGAAATATTTAAATTGTATTGAAAACCGGCATTGTTTCCTTACATTTTGTATACTGTCCTGGATTGGGGTAAAGTTTTGATGCAGTAACAGAACAGAGCGGCATTGGTGTACCACGTAGTCTGATGACAGCTGCATATTATTATACAAGACCAGGCGTTTGTTTATTGGTACGAAGCGCGAACGCTGAAAGTTCTACGCCAATGTCTGATTTGAAATGAGTACCCATTGGGAATGCGAGGAAAGTTTTCTACTGATTTAATAATAAAACAAAAAGGTAGAGTGATTAGCTAAATTAGGATTAAACTTTTTCATCAAGTTATTTTAATCAACAAAACAAAGGAAAATATATTTTTAATGTACACTAATTTAACAACTTACAATCTCCCTATTCATCAAAATTGTAGTAAAATTAAGTATGCTTTTTTATTAACAAAACATTATATTGTAAATGCTGTTGAAAATTTTTGTCTTAATTAGTGAATAAATACATCTTGCCTTTTCGTATTCATCACCGAAAATGGTAATATATATATATATATATATATATATATATGTCAGTCAACCGAACGGTCGAATCCTTTGCTGAATTGATGAAAATTTTCTATGTTTCAATGTGTTTGCACTAAAAATTACAATGGAATAACTTTAATGTGATAAAGTTTTTTTGTCGTAGGTCATTTAATATTTAATTATATTCATTTGGTTTAGCTTAGTGTTTGTTGTTTTGTTAATCTTAAAATACTTTTCTTACCAATAATGACATAGATTTTTTTAACCGTCGAATTAAAACACCTAGTTTAAGTAGCTTCTCAGGAATACTCCACTAAGCCATGAACTGATTACTAATACACTTTAAAAAAACAAGAAAGAGTTAATGACAGCTTTTTAACCATATCCACTCTCTATTCTGAGCATTTCCGCCACACGGTTCCTCCAAGATTTACTGTCCCCCATTAGTCTCTTCATTTTTTCCCAGGCCATCATAAAGTGTTGTAGTTTCCCCGACTATATCTTATGGATGATCATGTATGACCTAAGGACTTTATTTATTTCCAACCAAGAGAATTGCCTGTATAATTTGTGAATAGTTTGGGGTCTCAGTAGGAGTAAGACTGGGCTTATCTTAGCTTTCCTCTTCGTTGTTAATTTTGACATCATTCTTAGGAAAGTAGTTTTACCTGTGTGTCCGTTGCCTTTTGTCTATATCTACTCAACCTCGAATATGCTAACGGCAAATCTGTGGAGAGTATTTAAGAGACAATAGACAGATTGCATCGCTACTCGTATTAAGCAGTTTTTAAAATGGTTGTCTGAACCCAAACTACCCTTTGACAAACGCGGGCAAAACATTGAGACAGCTGACGGTTTTAAACACATTACGAGAGATGGCAATCTGCGTCCGATAAAGTAAAGCTGGAACAATCTTTAATTCAATGTGAAATTTCTGGGACTCCTAGTTGTACTTGGTCAAATCCAAGTGCCTCCTGCTACACAAATTCGTTTGAACTGCTGGCATAAATTTACATTGCGAATGAGATGTTTTTACCAATAAAGAACACACCACTTCGAAATGTATTTAACAAAAATTGTGTATTTTATTTCAAATAAAACAAAAAAAATATTTATCGGTCGCGCTTTCAAAATTTACTTCTGTGAACTGGGCAAATGCTACCTACGGTAGTGGTTATGTATTTAAGCTATAGTATCAATCGCTATTGTAAGCGAGAAACTTTGGATGACCAAGCTGGACTGTACTTATTTGTATGTTTAATGATCTACGGTACATAGAGTTGGACTCTAAAGTTTGCTCTCAAGTGTGCTTTGCAAAATAATAATTACGAACCTTAATAAATAATTTGTAGTCATATTATAAAGCTTGCGTTGTTATTTTTACTACAGTAAAACTTTGATTCAACGTTTTTCAAGTGACTGTAAAAAAACATGAAAATGATGATGAGTGATGACGAATGAAGACTTCATACATATTTATGAGCGAAAGAAATATTTAACAAAAACGGTCAATCGGGATAATATTTATGGTGAGACCATAATATTAAGACGATAGATCAAGGAAATCGGTATGTTGGGGAATGCGGAATTATTTAACATTATTCTAATAGGGTGTTTGACCAGGAGAATAAAAATAAACGATTCATGCGGGAAAACTAATAATGGGAGAACGGTAGATCGGGGTTAAGCTGTAATAAAAAACTCTTCTGTTACAAATAGTTATTATTTGATTGTTCAACCTCTCTTATTTGGAGGAAATAACCATAATATACTGGGACTAGGAACAGGACTGGTTGTAAATTAGGTAAATTTTAACTTTGAGGGTGTTCACTGTAAATACTTGCTGGAAAGGAATTGTTAAAAAAAAAAAATACTCATTTGTAGCAATTCCTACTTTTCAGAAAAATTGCTCATAATGAGCGAAACTGGTCCTAATTTTATTAAATAAAAGTCGGAATTGGTATTTTATTTTTTAAATAGGTAAAACTTTGGCTATTTCCGTCCTCCGTTAAATATTCACTCGCTTAGCAAAGCCGGGTTTTATTATATTAAAAAAGTAATTATTTTGAATCATTTATGTTTTATCGCAACGAAAGTATTCAGATGCAAATATTGATACATTTTTAAATGTTTTTTGAGTTTTTATATATTTTAACAGAGTGAACTATTTATTATAGAACGAGAACTTTCTGGAATATAAATTATCGTATGAAAATTTCCAGTTTTATTTATAGTACTTGCCAGTGAAAACTTTTACTTCCTATAATTTGAAATTTCGTTGAATTTAAAACTAATGAATTATGCATACTTTGCAATGTTATTACATTTTGTTTGATCCCGAATTTCAAAATGGTATATGATCAGCTACTACGTACACATTTTCGCTGAGGTTCTGTATACAGGTCAAGTACCATCACAAGCACTGGATAAAAGACTTCCACATCCTGGATTCACGGAACAGGAAGGAAATAAATGATGGATGGGAATGCAGGGAATAGGATGCCGTTATCTTAGGTAAAGCATCACGATGCTGCTCTATCGAACCGCTATTACGGGATCGAAGTGGGGCGACCGTCTTATTCAGTGTGAAAGTGGCACATGATTTTTGCGCACCGCTTCAAAGACGTGACCTTAATATATCATGTTAACTTGACTATAATAATGTCAAAGTTTTCATAAATTAAATTTTCCAGCAATTTTTTTGTAACTACTTTCATTTGAAAAAAGTTTATATAATTATGAGTACATTTACTACACAGACGTTCTTAACTCTCGTGGCTCGGAGACTAGAAAAATACTTCTCTGCCGATGGGGGTCGTGTAGAGCAGTGGTTTCCTCATTATTGGCCTTATTCGTATGAATTTCAAAAAAAAATAGTCTAAGGGCTTTAAAATATCTCTCATGCATCATTCCTCATACATTTTTTAATAAAAATCCGTGGTTTTTTTAATAAATTATTATATTTTAAGTTGCGCGTAAAAAGACGTCATTCCAGTACAAATATGAATCTTACGAACGATCGCTGATAAGCGGGCGCTTATCTCGTTATCGCATACTCGCGTTATCGCGTATTTATATAAACTACAAAAGGTCTCAAAAACTATGATATAAGAATACCCTAATTATTAACATTGTATCACCCATATTAAAATAGATATTTAAGAAAATGTGGGTATTGGGGTCGCATTTCTTGAGCTTAGAATCGGAAAAGTTAATTTGTTCAAAAATTAAAAAAAAAAAATCAAGTGAGCTCTCATAGTGTTGCTAATCACGCAGTTGTTGTGTTTTACTGACATTTGACATAACCTCTAAAATTTCCTCTTTCAATTGAAAAAAGTTTAAATACCTACTAAATATATTATATTCAAATTTAGTGTAAACATCGTTATCGTAAAAACAAATAATTATGTGTGGGTGAGGGCACTAATACTCGAAATCAGACGGAGATACACGAATTTCCACAGAATACTTAGTCAAGATTACCAAGATAATCATTAACTTACAATATTTAAAAATACATTTGAACTACTTGCGGAAACAATTTTTGATCGTAAAAAAAATAATTTGATAGTAAACTCACTGGAAATCACTATGGATTTAGACTAGCTTGATTTTTAAGAGAAAGCTTTTTCCAATAAGTCTGTAGAAAGAACTGCGATATCACATTTGTTCAAACGGAATTTTAGTCTACAAAAGTCAATACATTGAAAACCTAATACTTTATTTGGATTCAGCGGTAACTTCGTGGAAGTTCATTTTAATATAAAACAACTTAGATTATTTCACGTCTTGTGCTTCAAACTATGACACGTAATGATCAGAATAGTATAATTAAGGTCATTCGTACTTAAAAAAGCATTTGTGACATTAAGATTGTCTGATTATGCCTCTGAAAAAGGCGAAACACGTGTCACAATTTGAAGCACAATACGTGGAATAATCTAAGTTATTTTACATTGAAAACCTAAGGTCGTTGAAACGCTAGCTACATTCCATGTACAAGGTTAATGAAAAAACCATACTAGGCTTTCGACATTTCTTACGTAAAAGATGATGAGCAGAAAAAAGAGAAGTCGTAAGATTTTGGAGACATTTAGCCTCAAAAAGAGATGTCTAGGGAACAATTTTGACAGCAGCCATGTACCTAAATAGAACGTAGCGCCATTAAACTATTTTTTTCAAATCATTTCAATTATATAAACCGCTTGTTAAGAATAATAAAACGAGAGTTGTTTGCCATTTAGTTACTCATACTCTTGCTTGAAAATCAAAAAAAGATTTGACAAGAAAATACCAATTGAACACTAATCGTTTTCCCTTGGGATCCAAGTTATGGGATCGAGGGATTAAAAAGCATGCATATCTGTGCTATACCTAAACATAAGCTGTTGAATCAAGTACTAATGTTTATAAGATTCCCTTCAAGGGTTTGATTCTTTGACCAAGTATTAGAGTGTTTTACTCTAGGAATGAAATATCAACCCCTCAACTCTTGTCCAAATATCATTTATATTTTATGTATATTTAATTTTGTTTGATGTTTTGGTTTCGTAAGAAATTCTTAACTGAACGGTTTTCGAGGTTACTATGGCAAAAAAGACATTAGGTTTTATTTAAAATAGCAAAATTGTTCCGTAAATAATTTTTAATAATCAAAAATAAAAAGTTGTGTAATAATATATTTATATTATTAAATTTAAAAAATATAATACGAATATTATAAACTGATTCGTCGGATGTTGTGAGAAATAGTATTTATTTTCAGTAAAAACAAAACTTAATTGAACATTTTCAACAATTTAGTTGTCTGAAGCACATTTAATAATTTTTAACGACCATCATTACCCCTGAAGCTGTCTTTAATTTGTATCTGTATTGTTTATATTGTGCAATATACAACCTATATGATAGTTTCAAAACTTCAAAGAAAAGGAAAATCAGGAAAAGGTATTTTTTATAATAAAAAATAAACAATATTAAGTACATCTGGATTATAAACGGAAAATATAAAATATATACATACTTTTAATAAATGATACTTAATTAAGCGTTTGAATTATTCGAAACATTTTTTTCGTTAATAAATTTTCTCACCATTCGAAGTCTTCAATTGTTTTTTTTTTTGGTATGAATAAGAAGTACAATTTAATAAACCAAGAATATTTTTTTGTTTATTTACCATCATATTTACTTCATGAAGCATAATACGAAAATTTTTGATGAATGCCGTTGAATGTAGAAAAACATTTTTTTCTCATATACTCTCCACGGAGAATTTGAATACTAATTGCGCCATGAAATAAGATAAGATATTCAATCCGGACTACCCCTAAACTTTGTTGGATAATAAAGTAATTAAATGTTAATGCTTGGCTGAGAAAACATAATAAAATTACGAAAAAGCCCAGAGTGCCATGCAAAAGATAACGAGATTTGAAAATTTACGATCTTATGAAAATTTCATAGACATGATAATTTGGTGGGTCGGCCAATGTCGCGTATTTGGTGAGAGCTTTCGTTATTATTTATTTGAAATCCCTGGCAAATATTTAAACAAAGAGAGGAAACGAGATATAGCCAGGAATAAGAAACATGTTTTCTGAATAGCGTTTTAATTAAATTCGTAAGCTTTAGTTTATATCAAAGAAGACGTGTATTGAAAACATACTAAGAACCATGAAATTAACAAAGTCTAAAGAATTTTAGGTTATACAAAAAAAAAATATTATTGCTTTCCTTGACAACAATATAATAACTACTTTTTAATCCATGTTTGTTAACAAAGTGGAGCATGTGGGCTTTCATGGAGGCATCTCAACAGAAGTTACTTATTTTACTCAATTGTTCAACCTCTGTTTTTTTATAAAGAGTGGTAGGTGTAGAAAATTGGGGCAAGGAGCAAACTAGTAGCAAACTAATCGCTCTCACGATGACACAGACTCTAGGATTAAAATGTTTTGAGGGAATTATTAGACAACACAAACATCCATGTCTTCTTACAGATGTCGATAAATCTATCAAAAAATCCGTGTTGGGGCTCGACTCGAAAATAATTATATTATTTTGTTTGAGTATTTTATTACTATAAAGGATTTTTTTAAGTGTCAGGGCGCTGTCGATATATGTCCAGGGGTCATCTTCTCCGAAATATATTTTTTTGCATACTTGAAACATTTGAATTATTCTAAAAAAATATATTATATACAATATGAATACTGCAGGACTGTTGATATTGGATATGGCAGCTCAGCAGGGCAGCTCAATTATGATTTTTATGAATATATTTTATTATATCCCCTATTTGCATATTTTCTTTTGCGGTCCCGGTCTATTTAAGTTCTTTTAGATAATTGGGTGTATTCCTAAACGATCCACTTAGAGAATTAATAACGTTTAGATTTTCTGACTTATTCAACAAATAGGTTTGAAATTTATTTTTCACGCCGGTAAATTTTCTGACTAATAAAAATGCAACAAAAATCCCCCCGTTGAGGGAAACGGGCTTACAGCTAGTGATTAGTAAATGCTTAACCCGTAACATGCCATCCTAAAAAATCACGTTCCCAGCCATGATGGCATCTCAGTTTCATTGTTTATTGACAGTATTTAAACCTAAGTTAGAAGCTAAAAAATAATTTTAAAAATGTATATATGCTAGAATACCTAAAATGATAAATACTTATTGACAATATTAAGAGAAATATTGAATGATTTAATGGCTCAACTATTTACGATTGCATCATGGGCATGGAGGTGTTAAATTGTATTTTAGTTGTAAGATATATGTTTAATGCAATATACTTCAAATAGCGGTATTTAATATATTATGCACTTATAAAAACACTTATTAAAACGGAATAGAAAAAAAGAAGTTCACCAAGTAAGTATTATTTATTCGACAGGATAGATACATATTGAAGATATAATTGCCACGTACAGAGCATCTTCAAATACAATTTATTTAAAGTTTTGCCAAGTGGGGGAACGACCCAGTTCAAGGGGTTGTAAGATAATAACACTAGTTGGGCGCTGTTGGCAGCGACAGAAGCGACACTCGCTTCCATTTATTGAACTAATTTGATGCGATGCGTGAACGGATAACGTTTCCAGACTAATGCGACATCTTTACACAATGTAATTAGCGTTGGGGTTATTTAAGATGGAGCAATCGTAAATATTTTATTACAAATCATTTTTGAATATTTTTAACTCGCGAGTTTATATAACTAAGTTTATTTAAAATTAAAACATTTTTGTAATAATTGAATTTGTATATATTATATTCAAGACAGGTTTTATTAATACAATGCTATTTATACTACACCAAAGAAAATTTGTCGTATCGAAAATTGAACATATTAATGATTTATCTCAAGATTTACGCAGATAAGCTAGTTACAAAATATTGATTTGTCAAACAACGTATAAAATATGTTATCTATTGACATTACTCGTAATTTATTTTAGAGCGAGTTTCATTTATTAGAAGAAATTTCTACTATGTTTTTTATTCAGTCGCTCAACTTTTCTTTTAGAAAAAAAGTGAGAATAACATAATAGAGTAATGACATGACTTGTAGCTCCCAGTAACATTACATACATCCATACTTTCCATTTGGAATTCATAAATCGATTGATAGATATTATTTGTGTACCCAGATTAAAAACTGTAGACACTGAAATATAATGACGCTGACCAATCTGCCGCAAGTCTGGCAACACGAATCAGAAACGGTTGTTATGCGTATGTATTCTTGTTAATTATTGTCAATCAAAATAACAAGTCACAACCATAACATAAACTTATTTCAGCGAGCTATACTTAGTTTCAATATCATCAAGTAAAATCAAAACATGATATTATTATACCTACAATATTACTTATATAATTCATATATTATCGTATCAGTAGAGTAGTAATTAATTTTCTCGTCAATCATAATCAATCATTTCCAAATTAGCTGCGTCACAACTCAAAGCTACATTTTATCATTTTATGAAATATTTCGTTTTGCTGTAAGAACAACGTGTAATAAATGCTGTTATTAAATTGTTTACTTATACAGTAAAAAATAATATAATACTACTGCTTCTATAAAACTTTTCTTTGATATTGTGTCGATTCGATAATGATTTCAATTAACAAATGGCCAATAAGGAATATTTTAACCGATTCTTAATTGAAACTATCACCTCTTCTTATAAACAGTTTTTTCACATATAACGCGGTGGAACGGCGTTCTGGCACCTTTTTTATTTATATTTTTAGTGTTCCAAAAATATTCGCAAAAAAATATTTTTATTCTGCTTTGAATCTTTTAATTGTTTCTTTGGCTTGTCACTTTATATTTCTGTTTTGAATGTAATGCACTGGACACAAATTATAATACAAAACAATATCAGGTCCATAGATCTTCTCTGTGACCAGAACTAGAGGCTTATTCAATTGTCAGTACGAACAACATTTTTGTTTAAAGGCATGGATATTTGTGGTAATTTTCACCCACCTTTCAATCCTAAAATTAACGGGACAAAGCAAGAGCGATGACTTAACCACTTGTTCTGTCCTATCCCTACACATTTATTTTTTCTCTTATTGAAGTATCAAGCAGTTATAAAAACTTATGTTGAGATAACTTTATTAGCAAGCCATATACTCTATTTTTGGAACGGACATTGATTAGAAAAAAGCTTGACAAAAAGTGCGACCTTTTTGTTTGTAAAATCACAACTAAATCGTTTAATATTATAGTAACAAATATAAATACTTGTTTCTCTATATCAGAGGTTACCAACCTTTTGGGACCCTAGAGCGCGTTCCAAAATATTGTTAAGGCGGCAGGCACCACATTTTTTCAAGGTTTTTAACGATTTGTCCAAATTATCAGCGTGACTATTTTTGTTTTTTAGCTCTTCCAAGAATTTTGAAATCCGAAAGCCCGGGAATTTACCAATTTTCCCAAATTATCAGCGTGACCATTACCACCTACATCCAAGGGGGCTATGGCGTGATTCGTTTTTTTTAAGCTCTTTCAAGAATTTTGAAATTCAAAATCCCAGGAATTTAACGATTTGCTCATATTAGTTGGCGGGAGTCATGGCGCCCGCTGGCACGGGGTTGGTAACCCCTGCTCTATATTATAAGAACATGATGAGTGTTATAAAAGGAGAATTTTTTATATTGCTGCTTTTCGAGAAATAATCGGGCGCAATTTTAATATTACATACCTAAAATTCGATTATTTCAAAGCGATTATTTGAATGTAATAGTTATATTAAATTTGATATCCTAAGTAATAAATAATCTGGGTTTGCAAGAAAAAATAATGTACACGTACATTTCTGATGTGATACTCGCTATGTCTCTCATTAAATCACTTATTATTAGCAATCGTGATACTAGTCGTTTACATATTAAACAATGGCATTTTGATTGTTATAAATGTGTTAATATATTTTTTTTCGAGTATCAACACTCTTAATAAAGTGATTTTTGATATTAAATAGTGATACATCACTTTTTGGCTTATACTTAATAACACTACATAAAACAGTTACAAAAGCGTACTAGTTAGGGTTACAGTAGTGGGAAAACGTAATATTTTTCCTAGAATGTATTATTTGTTGCTTTGTTTTTACTGTCAATTATAATAAAAAAACAAGACATAAAATATTGTTACGAAATAAAAGTAAACAATATGTGTTCAACGTTTATGGTGTAGGAATAATTTAAGTCAAAAAATATGTTGTACAAATCAAATAAATATGATATACGTGAATATTTACGTGTGATCTATACCTAATAAGGTGAAAAGATGTTTTTCTTCATAAAAATATTTGTATACCTCAAAAACAGATCAAAAAGTTCGACGCAAAAATCTTTCTTTCTTAAGAGCAAAAAATCAGGAAATGCTCAGAACAGAGAGGCACTGAAAGCAATTCATCGGAGGCTTGGATTTATCTGTCGGTGAGCTTTCACAAACACTGTTGCGTTTTTTTCACATCAGTCGATCCCTTTCGGCGCGTATCTGAACATGTCGGTTTGTACTTTGTGGGTATAAATAAAGGATGTGAAATACAACAAAAGAGCCTATCGGAGCTTTGTCCCACCGTTCCACGTTCGATTTAAACTCCGCAGACGTTGAAAGTTGATAACGCGATATTCTCATGGGTATACTTTTTTATTAAAGAATAAGGGATGCGAAACTATATTAATTAAAAACGTTGACTGGTAGTAACTATTAAAAAAGAGCAATAGTTTATTTTTATTATTCTTCATTCATCCACGTCCGCTCCCAATCTTAACAGAATTTTTCTACGAGAACTGGTTGTAATCCAGTTGCTTAACTTTTATTTTTTTTCGGGTAGGAATATAGATGTCAGTATTAGAACAGGATTAGTGGTGACCTTATCGCTCTCGCAATGCCCCATTATTTTAGGATTGGAAGGTTGGGAGGGAAATTTTAGACATCACAAACACCCATGCCTTCGAACAGAAATCGATAAATCAATCGAAAAAATGTTGTTCGTACCGGGATTCGAACCCGTGAGATCCGGCACGGTAGCCCACGACGTTAACCGCTGCGCCATGAGACCCAAAAAAAAAATATAAATGCCTAAAATAATTTCTATACGATTTCACAAGATTTTACTCCTCTAACAGATTTATTATTTATCAACATTTACAGTCTGATTAACACTAAATGCTGTAGATTTTACAACATTTTACCAAAATGTTGTTTTATTTGTATAGTTAATATATCTTTAGTTAAGTAAATCAAGGTTAGGTATGATATTAGATTTCAAGAGTATTTAATGTTTTTGTTTACTGCGTAAAGATGATTTATTTTTTCAATCTTATTATTTCAATTAATACAAAATTTACTTGGATCCAAAAATAATTCCTTGCGTAAAAGCACAAAAAATAAATTCTTCAAGCAAACTTATGTACCCCTGCAGCCTTTTCAGCCCCTCTTTTTCAAAATGCTCAATGTATCACCACCTAACCATTCGTTCAGTAATAAAACATTTATTATTCTTATCATGCAAGTGGGCTATCTTACATGAGTACTATAAGTAACGTTAATCTTAACGATCGACCGAGGATATCGTTTATCTATTTTGGTATTTGCTCTGAATCAATCAATATTATCTACTTTTTAGTTATTTGGTCACGAGAGTAAAGTTGAAGATAAAAATGTTAGAAAACGATTTTTAAAGAAATCAAATAAATTGTATATGATAAAGTTTTAGCCTTTGATTATCCATTGGAATTCTATAGTTGATTGTGTATTTTAAGTGCTACCTTTTTATAAACTGTATGAAAATTATTTTTTCTGCCTCTTGGTGTTTTTGAATAAAAATATTTCAAAAAAACTATCGAAAATGTCTTAAATTATTTTACCTGCAATCACACCCACCCATTCATTATTGTATTTAAAAATATTTGTTTCAATTAAAAGTAGAAAATCATGAATTTAAGGGTTAAAGATAACCCGATACCGTAAAATTTTATTTAAGGCTTGATATTAATTAGTATATCACTTTATATATTTCATTGACAGCTTCATCTAATCGAATATTTTAATTGAAGGTATCAAATGGGACTTAAATATTAAATTTTGTACGTTGTCATTTTACATTCATTGGTAAATTTTAATGCCCAAAGATTCTAAAGGCAAACTCTGGGTCGTTAATGAAAAAACGTTTACATATCGAAAGATCAGATTTGTATCAAAAGATTTTCAAGATTAAAATACAAAGCCAATCAAATTATTATTATGGTGAAGAAAAAATATTCACTTAAAAATTCAAACGGACGTAAACATTGGTACAATTGTTCTTTTTAGTACATATTATATTTTTTAAAAATAATCATTCAATTTTTAATGTTACGTTAGAATTCAAAACAGATTATCACTACAAGTAAAATATGCGAAAGATTATTCTTTTAATTCACATTCATTTTCAAGTACTCACTGTTAATTTTAAGGGAAAAGGAATTATATTCAAAAGTTAAACACTATTTTTTACCAACTAAAAATATATTTATTGAGGTCAAGACTTGGTTTGCTTGATACAATGCTTATGAAGATCATATATATATATATATATATTATATTATATATTGTAGAAATTTCAAAACAGGTTTTTTATGATTCTCTTGAATATACACTTGAACTAATTAGCTGTTATCTTTCTTACTTAATTATTTTGTAACGTGATTCCGAATAATCAGAATTTATTTTTAAAACCCATTAAACATTTTTATGAAAGATGATTAAGATCTATAAATTCTTTTCATATTTTTATTACCAATTGTTTGTTTCACCTATATTACATAATTTTGTATAAAAATCTCTGTATCTTATCAATGATCTTAAAAAATAAATGAGGAATTAAAGCTTTTTTTATTCTTGTTAATATTTCAAAAATGCTGTGTATATAAAAGTGTTTCATTTAATTGATTTAAAGCCATTCAATAATAGATTAGACAATTATTAATGTGCTCATTGCAAAATTGTATATTTTTCAAACGTTACTGTCGTATATTTTATGCTAAATAAATGTTTTCTCATCATTTATTTCAAAAGCTTTTATGACAACCGTAATATTGAGAGAGAGTTAGAACTCTGACGTGGTCAGCCAAATCTCCAAGCTTTCAAGCTTTTAGCAAAACGGTATAAGTGCTTTGACTGCAACTCCACTTATATAATTTACCAACTTATTCCTGGCTTTACATACAAACGTTTATTTTTTCATCCCTAACAAAAAAGTGTACGAAATATAAATAGATTATTTTTTGTAAGGATAGATTTGTTTGTTCCGCTTAGAAAATTTACAGCAATAAAATATTACTAAGCCGCTCAGTGTTAAGAATTTTATATGAGCAGAAAACTGTTTTATATTCTTAAGAAACCTACACGTTGGCACTTTTAAAATGTTATCTTCTCGTCTATTGCATTTGATATGAAATTTTATTTTCATGTGCTCAACATACTTACTGCGAGTGGAAATTAATATTTTTTTGGAATAGTTTTGAGTTTAATTAAAACAAGCAATTGAGCTATCAATTAATTTTGCGCACGGACTTTACAAAAGCAATTAAGCTTGCTAATAATGCTTGAATTGAAATGTAGTGAAAATGATTCTAAATATTTTAATATCTCATATTATTGTAAATTTGTGCTGATTCTAATTATATTTATTTTATTTAAAATTTTGAATTTAAAAAACATTTGACATTACAGCTAATGCCAATGAACCAAATATTTTAAAGTTGAAAGATCATACGAGAAAAACTCGATGAGAATATATTGTAAGTCATTCGAGATCAACTCGAGGTCAACACCCACGTCTTAGGTCTTAAATTTATACCTAAAAAATCTAAATTTGATATTGACCTTACCGAGAATTGAACCAAGATCCAACTTAATCTAGTCTAATTATTTGGTAACATTTAAAAAAATATTTATTCTTCTTTATTTTTTTTCAAATTTCATTCGTTAATATTTAATATCATATAACTGACATTTTTAAAAATTGGTCTCAAATATTACTCAATATACCATATATTATATACTGTAAATTCTGAGTGGATATGATAGAAAATAGATTTAAATCAAAACTTATACAGTATTCGAGCTATTTTTCTGATATTGTCTCTATCTATTGTTTACGCCCTGGATATTTGGTCCGTTTCAATATTTGAGTCTTAAATAAATAAAATTAAATTTAAAAAGACAATGTTTTTTATTATTTAAAGTAGAATAATTAAGATTTCACGCTTTTTTAATTTAAAGATAATCATAAATACCAACAATAAAATACTTTCGGCCTTAATCAAAATAAAATTTTGAATATTACATAACTACCGCGAATACAAATATGTTTCGTTATATTTGTACCAACGGAACCTTGCAGTGCCAAAAGGTTCTGTAAAAGCAAGGACTTTAAATAAATAATTAATTTTTTTAACAATCACTCTTTTTTTAGTCTACGGGCGTCTATATCATGGAGACCGAAATGAGATTAATGTCTTCAAAGGGAATGTAAATATAAATAATAAATTTGATACTTTTCTTGGGCAGCAGATATTAATTATAGAACTTAATTTCAGAGACGGCCGTATTTCTTTTTTCTCTCCGTTTTATTATTCTTTTATATTGTTTTTTTGTGATCCTTTTTGATGTTAATTGACTGATAAAAATAACAAATGATGCAAAATTCAAGTGATCTGAAAATGAAAAAAATGAGTTATACTTTTTTTTTTTTAAATATTTGACAATTGTCTCATTAAAACGGTAAAAGAAAAATATGCCAACAGATGAATCATCAGTCTAATATAAATTGAATTTATATTGGTAATTGTGATGTGATGCAGTCTAGATTTTTTGTCTTCCAGTTCTTATCGTTAACGCATCAAAATATCAGGTCATTGAAGGATTTTAAAACTTTTAAATCTATCATATATATTTCAAGTTTACTTTTAATAAAGAACGTTTCAATAACTTATTGTATATAGAATAAGTCTTACAAACATTGTTTGGCGGTAAGTTCTTATTGTTCAGGATTTTTTCAACATCCTTCTATTGAGGGTAAAGACAGACAAACGAAACAAGAAAAGGGCTACTTAAAAGTAAGACACCTGTATATATTTATGTACCAATTGTACAATTATTTGAAATTCATTACAAAGAAATGGAATCATCTCAGACACTCAGGTCGTTAGATATATATAACACACAGCAGTTGTTAGATAATTGAAAGAAATTTTTTATTCAAAGACTTAGACGAGAGCATATATGGACATTGTCAACTCAACTATAGCAACCATAATATCCGACAGATTTTCTAAAAAATATATTTATTTTTTTGTTATTTTATTCATTTAATCTTTAACGTTTTTTTTTCAATACATGTACTAGTTTAAGTATGATTTTCTGAAGGCATTGGTGAACTTTTTGTTTATCTGTTTAACGTATTGTTTTTATCTGACAAAAAATAAAATACCATTCAGTTTTGAAAGTGACAGATTTTAAACACAGGTCAATATTAATTTTGAATCGTTCAAATTATGTACACTCCCACCGATTTTGTCACTAACAACCCGGGTTTTGCCATTCGGCATCTTCAGGCGTTCAAGTGCACGGATGAACTTGAACTGACAGTCAGTTCAAGTTCATCCGTGCACTTCTGAAGATGCCGAAAGGTAGAACCCGGGTTGTTAGTGACAAAATCTGTGGAAGTGTACATAATTTGAACGATTCAAATTTAATATTGAAATTCCACCAGGCACCTTCAGTCGAAATCTTAAATTACAGGTCAATATGTTTGTATCGTTTACTAATATTTAGACCTGATAAGAGTTTATTTGTTTAATGAAAAATAATGGTTGGAGTTCAAAGTATTTTATTTGATATTATGGCTGCGTAACTGTTATTACTTACCATCAATTAAAACATGTAATTCGTGAAACTAGGATACAATATATTTAATTTTGTTCAAATACAACCATAATGGTTCAAAAGTAAAACATGTGTTTTATTCATTGAATGAAATCACTTGCTTAAATAAAATACAATTATAAAAACAATAATCATTGAAAGATACATTTCGCTAATGGCACTGCATAGAAAACAAAAAACACGATATTCGGTAATCTTTTAACGTCATAACAATCGCTCTGGTTTATTGTACATAATATATGGGCTTACACATACATACGAGCTGTATGACAATCAAGTTGATTAAATTTATGTTATGTGCTTGGCATGCTTAGATAGATGTGTAGTTTGCACCCCTGAGCGACGAGTGACATACTCTTGAGTAAATTTGCTTTTCGTAATATGTTTTTCCAGATTGTATGGAAATTTAATTTATAATCTATTATACACAAAGAAACCAAATCCTAAGCGAAATTGTATTGTGAATATACCATTACTTTGTGCTCAAATAAGGGTTTGCGAAACATCTGTCTTTTGAAAATTGATTGTAATTTGTGAAAAATAATCATTACTGACGAATGGAATCTCAATACAAAAACAGTAAAAATACAGCTAGATTTGTGTTTCTTTTTTTTTGATCATGATGACTCAGTTTTTCAAAGTTTTTCTACAAAAACTGTCAGTTACATATTTTTTTCAAAGACATTAGAGATCAAAATATAAGGCTAGAATAAAACTAGTAGTTAGTTAATTGTTCTCGATTTAGAATCGGATGACTGCTTGTGAAAATTTAGGCATTACAGATGTGCAGCCATGCCTCAGAAAAGAAGTCCGCAGAACTATGGAGAATTATTTTCTGAACTTTCTTTCCATACTGAAACTTGCTACGCAACTCAAGTCAACGACGTTGGCCACAAGACCACGGACTCAGATATTGAATACTTGTATTGAAAGTGGTAAATATTTATCAATGTTGAAATATGTCAATTGTGATCAGATCTTCGTGCAAAAAATTCTCTCAAATTCAGTTGGCGAAGAGTATAGTTTAGTTTAGTAAAAAAATAGTTTTCACAACAAAACACACACAACATACCCTTAAAGTATTGATGTAGCCAAAAATCCTAGTTCACACAAAAGAAAAATTCGTCAATAAAGTCATTTCTCAAAAAAAAAAATGGACAAATATGCCACTATTGATGCCACTCTCAACACCTAATGAATAAAATATACTTCAAGAGAGACATTATGTGTAATACTTATTCTCACATTATGTTATATCCTATGATATGAAATTGGAAGTGCAATTCACATATTAAATATATATTGAAAATTCAGTATTCCGCGTAGTAGAGGACTAACTGTATTGAATAAACAAGTATATTTCCTTAAAAATACTTTCTATTTTAAAAGAAAATAAAAATATATTGGTCATTGAATATAATAAAATCGAAAAATTCTTACCATTATATTTTGTGTAAAAAAAATATTTTTTTTGTTTAGAAGTAACGGTATTGGAACATCAGTCTAATGATAATGTTATCGGTTTCGTTAAAACTTTAATTGCAATCTTTATTTTAAATCTCTCTCTGGAATATCGATGAATTATTAAATTTGAGATTAGTTGAAATTTATCTGTGTTATTCAAAGTGTTTAAATTAGACGACTTTTTAATAAATCTTTTTTTTTCATGAAAAACTGTAAAGTCAACATTTTTCATTCGAAAAACACTGTTTTAAAGATATAATTTAAAAAATGTAATTTATAAATCAGCCGCTGTCAATAAAACAGTAGAATGTTCTTATTTGATGAAAGAATTTAAAAAATTAATTTGTCGGATTCAATACACACACATATATATATATATCTATTAAAAATATATGCATTTGTTTCATTATATCTCATGTTAACTGTTTAATAAAGTATATTTGTTAACTTACTTATTACTAACAAGCATTTAAATAATCCAAAATTTGCAATATATTTATTTGTAACAGATTTATAAAACAATACAATAACTAAATTAAACTTTCACCGTCTGCCTTTACTATTCAATCCTATGTTGTGTTATATTAAATATTACACTTTTGAATATGTCGATGTATAATAATAATGTTTCATTGCGTATTATTTTACTACATACATGCTCGTTCTTAGATATTGTTAAAATGTTTCAAAACCTAATTGAAACGTTATATTATATACAGCATCAAAACTGAAAATGTGTCTAACGTTTGGTGTATCAACATTTTCTGTACCAGGAGAAAAAAAATCTGAATAAAAATTTGCTAATTGTTTGTCTGCTAAACTAAAAATAAATATCATTTTATAATTTAAATCTCAATTTCAATGACAGTTATTTTTGTGTTTATATCAATTGATTCGAAAACGTTAAAATAGTCACATTATATAAATACGTAGTAATTTTTTAAGCATTATGTATATAATAAAGTGATAAATATAGTGTAAAAGTTTCAAACCAATCACCCAAAAAAGCTTCAAACTGGAAATTCAAAAATTTCAAGCAAACGATATAAAAGAAAATTATTTAAACTTAGTTTTAGCTTTAATAACTACTGTAAGAACTTATACCACCATTAATTTATATGGATCAAGACCGGCTCTGCGCACCACGAGCATTTTCAACTGATACCAATATAATACATATATCGACCCATAATCGGTAAAAGAACTAGAGTGACACAATTCGGTTAATTGAGTTTTAAGCCAATAATTGTTCAAGATTGCATATGGCGTCAGTGACAAAAACTTTACAGCGGTGTTTTGACTTTTTATCGCTGGACCTTAGTTAAGAAACACTGATCTAGAGAACTAAAAATAGTCAAGCATTATTACTACTAAACACTGTGAATACACGTTTTTAAGTAATTATATGTATCCTTCAAATAAATCAAAGAATCAAGTAAGTTTATGAGTTCATATATCGATTTCATTTTATACTAAAGCTGTATTAGTTAACATTAAAACATTAAATTGTAGAGTAGTCAAAAGTCACACAGCTGTACTCGATTAAAACCAAATGACACTTATTCAACGCTTGCATTCTGCTGATACTGCTTTACGGTTGCGAATCATAGCACCTGACGAAGACTCAGAAAAACCTTCGAAAACAGATGCCTGCGTCGGATAATGGGGGTGAAGTGGTTTGATTGTGAGGAATTCAGAGATAAGGGAGCGCGCAAGACAGCGTCCTGTCACGTCAGTAATTATGAAGAGACGTTGGAACTGGCTGAGTCACGTGCTGCAGATGCCTCCGGAAAGCCTCCATCTTGCCTGCCTCTTCTTTCGACCTGTGGGATTCCGGCGCCCCGGATGTCCGTCGGGTACTATCCGTAGGATGTACTCGGCGAAACTGAGGGATGCTGGCATGTCATGGGAGGAAGCAAAGCGATTGGCGGGGGACAGGGAAATATGGAGGTGCCGCGTGGCAGCTATATGCTCCACATAGGGAGCAAACATGGCCAAAGAAGAAGAAGAAGAAGAAGAGTAGTCAAAACTTTGTCTTATAATTATTTACTGGTAGTAAAAAGTTCTGAAAATGTATTATTAGTGTTAATTAAATTATTACATACCAGTTTCTTGTTTCTGTTGAACGTGTATTTTGCATAGAGATAAGCTTTCGAATAATAATTGTACTTGGTACTTATAACAACTGGCTTATATTGAAAAAAAATCCTAATTTTGTCGTTTATGGGAAACAATTAACGTCAGTAAGAGCCCCAAGCGTGGATTTCATGCAATGCTTTAATACAGTTAAATTTATTTTATGATTTAGCATTTTTTTATTATTATATTTAAACTGTTTGCGGAGTTCGCGAAGTGTGCTCTAAGTTTTTGCTAAAATAAATACAGGCATACACTTTGTACCCTTTTTTTGTATGTACGCCATCTAAATATAATATAATAATTCTGCTTTAATTATCCGTTAGCTGAGTGTTTTGCGTGAGGATTAAATACTGTCAATAAACACTGAAACTGAGATGTCATCATGGCAGGGAACGTGATTTTTTAGGATGGCATGTTACGGGTTAATAAACAAATAAAAACAAAATCGAACTATCGATCATTCAGTTATCAGTGGAACTCGTTGCCGCTTACATATTGTGATTTTGTTATTTTTTTCAACTATTTATGGAATCTATCATATTTACATTTTACGAAGCTACAAACATTATCCGCTATTAATTTATAAATTGAAATCATAATTAACAACTTTTTTGAACTCTTAATTTTTTTATGAGATACTCTGTCTTTGGTGCGATACTTATAACACATTGTACAAAAAGATCTTCTGAATAGAATTCAAACGTTAAACAAAACCATCCGAATGAAAAGGAAAAATACAAATTTCTCCTTTGTAAATATATTTAAGTCTCCATTGATGCAATTTACGGCAGATAAAAAAAATACTAAGCACTCAAAAAAAAACATTGCCCAAATCTGTGAGCCAATTCGCTTCCATTTAAATGAAAACCAAGTCTCTACAATGGCTCGATCGCTACATTCAACACACAAATAAAGCGAGCATATAAACCACACCGTTTAAAAGGTTGACACAAAAAGTAGCCAATCGCTGAAAGGACTGTCTACTATACCTAGTTTGTCGTGACAAATAGCTGGTTTCTATTCGTAGGTTCTCTATTTAGTCGGAATGGGAGAGAAATATAGATCGATAAAACGTAGTTTAATGAACTTTTAAAATAACTTCAAAGTAAATAAATAATTTAAATGTTACATATATGAAGACGCATAGGCAAAAACAAGTTAACTTACAAAAATAATCTATGGTTTAGTAGTTTTTGTAAAGAAATGATAGTTAAATAATAATTTAAAGTATTACAAAAGCGATTTTTTTAGCTTAACTATACATTTTTTGGAACTTCAAACTCATTTAATTGTATACAGTGACTTTTTGTAGGAACTGCTTCATTATTATATTTTTTCAGTATATTATCTCGGCAAAAGGTATTTTGGATAAGAATTTGAAAAATATAAATACCACAAATTTCTTTTGCATGGAGAGCTATGGAAAGAGTTAAATCTTTTTAAAGTCAAAAGTATTTCGTTGATTTCGGCATCAATTTTTGTACCAATAGGACGAAGCAACAATATCTCATCGAATTTTATATCCATTTAACATATTGTTGGATTACACTTTTAAAATATTTGTGCTTTTTAGTTTCATCATACATACGCAATGCAGCAACATATTAACTACAAATTCGACATATTCATACCGTTATTTGTAAATTTTGTCTTTAAAGTACCTAGGCTATAATTGACATGTTTAACACTTAAAAGATTCATGTATTGTGTTGTGGCTAGATTCGAGTTATTAGAGTAATGGAAAGTGCATACAAAATCAAGTACAGAACATAATATAAATCATTTTCGGAAAAAGTGTCAGTCAACATGTTTTTGCGTTCACATATTCCTAAATTGTTTTCGAAATATTCGTACAGACAAACATGGGTAAAATAAAGTAATAACTATTAATAATTATTACTGAAATAGCATTAAAAATAAAAATTTGATTATTTACATTTTGCTGTATCGTTAAATATGATTAATATCAAATTAATGAAAGGATTATCGATGAAGATTAACATTTAAAAAATTACAGAGCGTTTTTAAAACAATATTTACATTTAAACGATTCAAATTTTATATTTGAATTCCACCAAGCATCTTCAGTCGAAATCTTAAATTATATCAATAGTTACATGTTTGTTTATTAAATTTTTAACAATTTTTCTAATGAATGTTGAAATATTCCATTCGTAAACAAATTTCATTAATAGTCTTCGAAGACATTTAAAAATATTATGATCATTTCAAATTTTCAATTTCGTTTTTAAAACCAAGCTTTTGGTGGACAGTTTGTGTAATATGAGCTTTTATATATTGAAGATTTAATATTTAAGATACGTTGGTGTTATTATTGAAGACTCGTATATCTCAAGGCCATACTTTATTTATGTACATTAACTGTTAAATAGTTTTAAAAAAAGTTTAATAAACACCGTTTGACAACAAAGAGGTCCCCATTTTTCGAACATAAATCTTTGAAATTGCGTTTCACGGTGATAAATGGTCAAAACCATTATCCTAGTATGTTAATTTTATCCCACTATCCTCGGGGCTTTTTTGTTCGTGCCACTTACACGTTGACTAAATTTCAACCCCTGCAAAATAGTTTGAATGGGTCGTTGAGTTTAGTCCGAGGCCATGAGGGGGTGTTATTTTAGCCTGGCCATATGTTAAAACTTTTTGCGAGGCCCCGTTTACAAGTTTTGGTACTGTGTCACAGGAATTTTTCATTACGAAATAAAAATATACAAAGAAGTTGTTTTAAAGACGATGCGACAAGCTGCTTAAATGTAATAAAAGTACACAAAAATTTTAGTGTGAAAATATTTTGTGACAACTTTGGATGAAGATTTTTTTTTTATTTTTATGTTTATCATTAATTTCATTTAAAAATTGTATGCATTACGCCATAAAAACCATATAAACAAAAATAAGTTTGGCCAATCATCAGAATTACGTTTAATCTAAGGCAGGGCTTCTCAACGGGGGGCCACAGAGATTTTTTTAGGGCTACGGGCCAATTTTACGAAATTCGTAGATTGTGTTTTTGATAGAACAAATTCCTGGGATTTAGGATCCAAAGTTGCCGGATTTATGAAAATTGTTTTTTATGGGAAGACAAAACAAAGGTAAGGGGGTACAGAAAAATAAAAACACTCAAAATGGGCCGCGGGCCCAAAAGGGTTGAGAAACACTGATATAGGGTATTTTTTAGAGGCTTAAAATAAAATAAAATACACGAAAATCGTCGGAAAGAGCATCACCGCTAAATAAAATGTTGTGGATAAAATAAAAATAAATAATAATCTTATTTTCAACCCATTAAACGAACGTACATATGACGCACACGATGGCCAAGCAACTTCAATTCTTCAGAGGGCAAACCAAACTGAGTAAAAATCAGCTACTGGTGGCCCCCCAAAACTGTGCTGTGGCTCCCCAAAACAAAAATAAGTCTCTGTGACACCCTTGGAATACGCTGTAGCCCCCCCTCCCCGTTGATAAACCCTAATATAGAATATAGATAAACGTTATGCATTTCTACTAACTATAATATAAGACATATTATTTTTATTTTTCACTGTAATTTGTTAATTCTTTTCAATACCAATTTGTTCCTACACCTTTTTTATTTCATTTTATTTTGTATAAATATCACTGTAAAATTGTATTTTTTATCTACTTCCACTTTTATTTTTTTTTAAATAAAAGTGGAAGTAGGAATAAAAAATATTGTGTTTTTTCGAATTAATAAAAAAATAAACTAGTAAAAAATATATAAATTTTTATCTCGCGTTCAATTAAAATGATAAATATGATGTACGAACATTCTTTTAAAAATATTGTTCTTTTTATCTTTAAATTATTATTAATTTGTCAATTCACTTTGGCTATAACTGCTGACATTTTCATTCATTTATTTGAAATAATTTAATACTAAAAGCACAAAACGCCCCAGAGTAAATTATTAATATACCTTCTAGCCAACATTTCCATTATGGTATTAAAAATAATATTTATACATCCCATCCGTGGACCGGCTTGCACCGTTGTAATAACATTATGTACATAAACATACGTATCTCAGTGGACAAGACTACTCGAGGTCCACTCCAATTTTGATATCATAAACAGGGTTAGTCTCCGCATTATGGCTAAGTAAATATCCAAGAATACTAAGAGACCGAAAATGAAGCGAGATTTTTGTTTTGTTCAGCAAAAAGAGATTTTTTGTAAATATTTTCATTGGAAAATTGTATCCGATAAATTCCAAGAAGGAAACGCCTTAATATTTTTAATGGATTCGATGGAAACTTTGTCAATTATTATTAAATTGATATTGATAGCTTGGTTACTCACTGCATCATAATAACAGTTGAACAACATTTTTTTAAAAATTTTAATTGTGTTGTGATAAAATTGTTTATTGGTTAATACATAAATAAGTAAGTATATTTATATTTTGTTAGCATATGTTTTTTAAACGTTTTAAATTTTTTTAAATCATAATTCTCAATTTAAAATCATGTATTATATAAAAAAAAACACATATTGTTAGCTGTTAGCGACCCATGTTTGTTGTTGATAAAATATAATAACATGTTAGTAAAAAGTTTTAGAATCAGATTAAGAAATTATTCAATCCATTCTTGCATTTCAATAAGCTTATAGACTTTCTAGAGACATGGAATTTTGGGATAAATTTTTAAATTTCCGCTCTTTCCTTTTTTATTGATATTATCCTTTACTTCTTTCAATAGAGACAATTTTTCTTACGTTATGGCAAAAACTGTAGCATCATTGACATACTGTAACCTTTTTTACTTTCGTTTTATTTTGTCTTTGTCCGCTCCCAAATGCGGATCATATGGCCTCCTAATGGAGGTATCTCAATAGAACTGTTTATTACCGAGTCCTTCAATCTCTCTTTTCGAAGAGAGTAGAAGGTAAAGAAGACTAAGACAGCACTGGTGGTTAACTTATCGCTCTCGCTACGCCCAGTTGTTAAAGGATCGAACATGGTGGAAAAGAACTTTTAGACATTACAAAAATCCATACCTTTGCACAGAAATCGACAAATCGATCAAAACATGTTGTTCTTACTGAGACTTGAACCCGTGAGGTTTGACACGAAGCCCACAACACTGCGCCGTAGGATCCAACGCACGTTTTCACTTTCATAGCGTCATGTAAATAAATATACACGAACAAAAAAAGGATTTGCAAAAAATCAAAATGAGACATACATAGTTTCCATTGTACAACATAAACAAACTGAATGAATTACACTGTTTTTCATTTAACTGTCATAAAAAATAACCCTTCGTACTCGAATACAGAGACTATTTACAACAGCCGTCCGGACAATCGTAAAACGAATTTGCTTATTAAAGTTTGGAGATATCATAAATCGTTTATGGCACTTGCAAAATTCAGCATATCCGAATGATGGAAAGCTCTCAACTTGCGACTAGGTATGCGTGATATAAAATTATAGAATAAATTTAACTGCGTCTACCAAGTGCCAACTTAAGGTTATATTATTTGGAAATATTATTATAGAGTGAGGAAAACTTTACCATCCTGTAGGGTTTACACAAAAACCGACTTTTGAAAAAACTGGTTCTAGAATTTCGATATTTTCGATAGGCTTGAGCTAAACCGACTTTTGAAAATTTTACAAACAAAGATATGTAATTCAATTTAAACAGCGAAAAAAGCAAATTTTATTGTAATTAACTGATACAAAAAATACTTATAAAATAAATTTAAATATGTCGCATTTTATTTCTTGTCAAAGTAGGTTTGTGCCAAAATATACAAACAATAAAAATATCGACAGTTCGAAACGCCATGACCTTAGTCTTTTTTTTTGTTTTATAAGGAATATTTTTTGAATTACGTGAAATAAAATCAAATAAACATAAAAAATAATTTGCTGCCTATATTTCAAAACAAAATTTGCTATCAATTCCAGACTTCCTTATAAAGCTCAGTACCGGTTTCACTCGTCACGCACATTCTCAATTGCTATCAGAACGAGAGTAGTGTATCAAAGTCAAACTGTATCGCATGACAGCGATACAATTTGACTGGTAATAAAATAAGTAGCAATATATTTACTTCGATCTAGGTATTTCATATATTATATTTGAATCCATGACTTTTTTACGACAACTGCTTCTTATCCAGTTACTCAACCTCTCTTTTTTCTAAAAGAGTGGAGATCTACAGGATATGGCTAGGTAAGGGCTCATAGTTAATTAATTACTGTCGATAAGCTTTCATTTTAAAATTAAAAGGATGAAAAGGAATTTTAAGACATCACAAACAACCACACATTTAAACAAAAATTGAAATCGATTGAAAAGATATACCGTTTGCACTGAGATTTTTTACGGAAAGCAACAATGCTGGCCACCGCACCACGAAGCTAACATCTTGATGTACAGTACTTAAAATTAATTTATTAGAACAAATGTCAAATATGTATAATTTTAATGCACGTCACACAGCAAGTTTGTGGTAGGCATCTTTAATATTCTTGTTGGGCAGCTCAAGCAGTTTATATGTTTGAAATGAACATTAACATGTATTGTTTCAAACAAGAATACTTACATAATTGAAATACTGTTATGTGACAGAAAGTATTACAGGACCATTTCAACAATTGAATTGCCACAACAGTAACTAATGTAATTTATAATACTATAAAATCTACGATTAAAAAGCATTTTCGTCGGTAATGTCATATGACATCATTTGATATAGCTAACAGAGTGCTTGAACGATTCACACTTTTATGCAAAGCTTTTACTATATTCCCTGTATGTAAGTTAGCGCAACGTGTATGTATATCACGTTTTCACCATTATGACCGTTATTATTATTGCCCGTTCATTATTCCCCCGTTTTCCGTTTTCCCAAACCGGAATACCGAACATACAAGCATACACATGCTCATCTACACGCACAAATGCATATTGTATAATATACGGAGTAACGATGCTACGTGAGTGTGTAAATGACTCTTCGTATACGAGTATTTCATAGCTAAGAACTGGCTCTATGCCTTTACGGCCTGCATTAATTTGGAGAATCACACATGCAGAAATAACACATTTTATTTCATCAGTTATTTTTTAAAAGAATAACTGATGTGATACAAAAGCAAAATGCCTTTAAATACGACGGAAAAACTAAAGTGATTTTATAATTACGGTGATTTTAGTTAGTTAGATTACGCTAATTAACATTTTAAAAAAATCTTTTGGCCACTTCGAAAATCTCCATCAAAAAAAAAGTCGTCAGACTACGTATTAGGGATTCCAATACGGATATTCGAATATTCGATATCTGGATATATTCGGCCCCTTTTCAACTATTCGATATTCGGGTATTTGGGGAAATATCCGAATAGTATTCGAAATCATTTTTAATGAAATATGTTACAAAATCTACGAAAGATCACATCACAATTTCTCCACATTTAAAAGTTAATTATGAATTCCCCAGGTAGTGATTTTTTCACCTTCACCTAACTCGGGTGTTATCAATATCTTATCATAATACTTGAGTTTGACGAATCGGCTCGAATTCGGCTATAAAAAACTTTCAATGCTGTAATTTGATTCATTAAAGAAATACCGCTGGAGTAATCCGATGCAGCTGCAAATTTTAAATGTTGTAATACCATTGTATTGAACGATATCGAAATATGTATTTATATGTTTTGTCTTTATCTAATACAGAAATGTGAAAATATTTAGTCTTAAATTATTATTAAATGTATATCAGTAAACAAAGAAAATTTGATCGTGCAACATCCCTTTTTGCGTGCGAGTTATACGATTATTTAGTAAAAAATCAAAAATCGAGACACTAGCAAAAACAGCCGGTTATTCCTTGTTTATTAAAATATGTTTTTTTAAATCATAGTTTTAAAAATATTTTGTGTATGTTATATTTGGATCAATTTAAAAAAATAGCAGAAAACGTGTTGTTTAAAACACTTATAACAATAAAACCAAAAATCAACTGCTACTAAGCAAGTATTTTATACGGCAGGAACAATTAAAAACTAAGTTAAAAACAAATTTAAAATATGAAACATTATTTTTAAGACACGCATTTTGGAAATTTGAATAAATGACTTTTATTACAAATGAGCTGGTTTTTAAAGTGGGTACTATTTAATATAATATTTAAGTATAAACATATAATGTATGTATATACTAAAAACTATCCGGATATCCGAATACATCCGGATAGTTTCAGTTTTACTATTCGATATTCGAATAGTTGATAATGACGAATAGTTGAAATCCTTACTACGTATACCTTATCAATTTTGTAAATATTATGTACATTAAAAGAAGAGTATTTGATTACTTATACAATATATAGTCAAGGAGTATCTAAATATTTATAACCTTGAAAGTTCGTAAAATGATAGGACTAATGCTAACGGGCTATTTTGAACCACGTGGTCATTTCGTCCAATGTTAAAAGTTTATTTCGAACTGCGGGTAAATTTGTGCAATGTTCTGATATTTTCATGCATGAAAATTCAATCTTTCCTGACTTAGAATGAAAGTATTGCATATATGAATATTATATTGAGAAAACTGAACTTGAACGTTTGCATCGTTTACGATTTTTTTTAAATAATCAAAGACACTGAATTCGATTATTGGAAGCTATAATTATAGGGCTATCGAAATGAATCGTTGGATTGTGTGAGTCGATGGGAAACGAAGATTATTTGGAGCAGATTTGACCGATTTTTGCCGATCACAAAATAATATACTTTTTGCGTCCGGCCTTGAATTTTTTTTTATTTATTTCATACATTAAGAATATTCTAATCATGATATTTTCCATACATTTTGGACAAAATTTTGAATATTTTTTTGGATTTTTCCTTACATTAACAATGTCGCTTGAAGTGGAATCAAGTTCGACAATGGCATTTGACCAACGACGTTCTAGATTGAATATTTTTTTCCAGAATATGTCAGTTAAGAATATTATACCAGTTATAATAATTATTATTAGTTGTAATACAGACATATTTTCAGATTTTTGAAATTTAATGAATTTGAAAATGTCTTGAATTATTTTTTGAGTCCCCCAAAGGTTTTATTTCGATGCTAATACAATATAAAAAGGTTACTTGAAATATTCGATATTATTAAAAACAAATATTCTTGTACAATAAAGTATTTATATTTGTTTCGTTATTATTTATATCAAAGCACTTATTAATTATCTAATCTAAGCGTTTGAAGCATTCAAATATTGAAAAAATATACCGAAAGCGATATTTAAGTATTTTATCTACTATCCTGGTCTTGCCAATACCTGTATTTCAAAAATAATTACAATTTTTATACAAAGATTACATTGCTCAATATAAAATGAGAATCACGAATTAATTTTGATTAAAAGTTGAAATGTCTAAATAAAATAACTTTAATTGTGCTCGCGAATTCATAAAAATAGCACGTGGATGAACGAAAACCATAAAAAATAACGCGTCTGTGTGATAAATAATGTGTCTCGTTAAAATATCAAATCTTGTCGTCAAATACACTGAAGGCCTGAAGTGGCCGTCTAGGATCGTACGCTCACATCGTTTCTCAAATTATCTTTGTTAAATGAAAAATCAATCACATTTATTACAATTTTTATACTGAAATATCAGGATACCGGTTTCAGTAATACCGGTGCTACGACCGCTAGTTGAAATAATACAAGAAAATATTGTATGTGCAATTATTCTTGGTAAGTTTAATTAAGTTTGATACCATTAGCGCTCAACTGAACCCAGTACGGCAAGTAGGCCAGCCAGCGAGCACCATTGTCAACTACGATAATGCCAGCAGGCGTATTTACGGGTGAGAATTTTCACTAATGGCTATTTATTGCGTTTGGATGCAAAGTGCGACGCCAGGAAGGGCTTAGAATATTAATCCGGCGCTTCTTTTTCCGCGACGCCCAATAATCATCGCCACTGCTCTGCACCCTAGCCTAAGTCTAACACTGGATTGTGCAAAACAATTATTTCGACTATTTTTGCTACCATCACGGCAGTTGTTTTAATAATTTGCATAAGAAAATATTATAAAATACGATAAATAATATAAAGTAATAAAATTCAGTTTGTATTTACCTATTCGGTATTTAAATATTCTCTTAGGCAGTACTTATCAGTAAGTATTTAGTAGCTTAGTTTTTTTTTCAGTACATATTTATAAAAAAACCAGTGATCAGTATTTTAGATTTAAGATCAGCTTTATGTTGACAACCAAATTAAACTTAAACCACATATTCACAAAGAATTTTTGACTTTTTTTTATTTTAATACTTTTTATTCAAACATTACATTTTTTCTTTGGAATTTTACTCACTATTTTTTATCCATGTCCACTTTCAATTTGGAACATGTAGTCTCCTAATTGAAGTATCTCAATTTATGACTTTTTCTACGGGAACTTTTTGTTACTCAGTCGCTCAACCTCCTTTTTCCATATAGAGTAGTAGGGATAGAAGCATACGGCTAGGACAGGACTAGTGGTTAACCAATCGCTCTCGCTGCACCCTCTCATTGAAGGATCGGAAGGGTGGAAGGGAATTTGTATACATCACAAACACTCATGCATTCCAACTGGAACCAATAAATCAATCGAAAAACTAATGTTCATACTTTTACTTGAACCCGTGAGATCTGACACGGAAGTCAACAACGCTAACCGCTGCGCCATAGAACCCGAAACTCTCTATAGATTTCGGTAAAATAAAATTCCAATAATATAATGAAAAGGGTGCGCGTTATTTTTTTTAACGTATGCAACACTATCAATTACTGGTTTTTATTCTCATTCAGAAACTAACAAAAATTAAAATAAGATAATTACGGCTCGTTTGTTTTAGAATCGGATCAATGGAAGAGCATGTTAAGCGCGCACAATCAATTAAAGTCAATTAAAAAACTAATTTATGAAACTGTCCGTACTAGGATTTGAGCACGGTATCATCCCAACTGATTATTACAACGTAAACCGCTAGGTTACTTTATACATTCTTTAAAACTATCAGTTTTATTCAATGTTTTTAAAGTGAAATTTTTATGTTACCAAATGTAGGGTTAACAATATCCTTCACTTCATAATTTGTGTATTTTTTTTAATTTTCAAAAAAAACAGAGCAAGCGTCCGATATTTGAATTTTTAACTTTTCATTGTTTCAGTTAAGTGTGATTTACAAGAGGGAAAATTTTGCCCAATAAAAGTCATCGTAATGTAGCCCTTTGGTGAAATCCCACAATTTTATACGGTGTTAATTAAAATATACAGCAATTTTTAGCAGTCCTAAATATTATTTTACAGCCCTATAGACTGAAATAAATGTGCAAATATACCACCAAGCTTTTTTTTATTAAATTTACAACCTGAGAACTTTTAATTTTACTTATATTTAAAAAAGATAAACTGTTTTTTATGATTTCTTTAAAAGTAATATTGGAGATTTATTAGTATTAAAAAATATACATTTCTTAACCAAATATGTTTAACATGGAGTAAATTAAAAGAAACTTGTTTGTCAACACAATATTATCTATATATTAATAGTCGATAAGGTACGTTTGTTTTTTTTTTGTATGGTCGCGATTTTTCCTTTTCGATGACGTCAAGAAAGATGGTATTTTTTTGTAGCAGTTGTAGTATATATTAACAAAATAACATTGATTGAATGTATAATTTAACAAATCGTTCTTTACAGGTAAATGGAATTTATTTTCAATGAAGTTCCATTTAATATTTCAACACAACGTCACACTAAAATTATTTTACATACATAATGAATATTTTTTATTTAAAAAAGTGGTATTACAGCTTATGCTAATGTGCCAATTTTTTAAACTAAATATTGCATACAAGATAAGTTCGAAAGAAGTTTTAATTGACGTTGAATTTTCTTTCTGGAACATGAACACAGACCCGCTTGGTTGGTAGAGCCATGCTCTTATTATCAACAAGACCACAGCGAGCGACTCTTGTCAGTTGATAATGCTCGTCATGATTGAAACTGGTCTGATCTATTAATAAAAGTGGTAACAAATACAAATGTTTATATTTTTATATTAATATAATGCCTTTCCACCAAGTAGTGACAACAAGTGTTTTATAGTATTAATAAATTTAATTGATTAAATTTCACTTTTATTTAAAAAGTTTAGAAATGAAGAAAGTGGGTGGCATATTGAGATAAATGCACGTCAAAATGAACAGTTAAATTTATTTTAATCTTTTGAATGATAATAAAATGCTCACTTTTCTTTTTCAGTGCTATACAAACACTCTTCCCCTAAAAACAATATAATCAGGTTCAGAAAATATAAAACAGTTTTTTGAAATAAAAATTAAATCAATACACATTTCTACGGTAACTGTTTCAAAAAAAAAAATTATAGCGAGTGCAACGATTGCGGGACAAACATTGAAGCTGGGCGCATGCTTAGTTGAAATGCATACACAAAACTTCTTCGTTATCGTTAATTTTACACTTCAAGTAATTATCAAAACATTCAAGAAAGTTTTAGAAAATTCCTCGCTGAAGTTTTCTTAATTCAGCAATTATTTTAGCAGAGAACAAATCCTCAATCATTTAAAATCACTGTAGTGAAGAGTTATTTGTAAAAGGCAACTGGAAGATCTCAGCGTATATTTCTTCGCACCTTAGTTCCGTCTTTATCTTCTTCGAGATTAGCTTCCCCTCTATTCTGTTATCCTGATTACAGGAAACGAAAACTTAATAGAGAAAGCGTAAAATAAAACTCCTAGGCCTGTATGTCACGAAATGTTTTGTCCTACAAAATTTACGTTTTTATTGTATATTTGCTTTATTTTCAAGGAAATTAAATATAAATTCCGGTGCATTATAATACCGTCAAAATTCTGCTAAAAAATCGCCAATTTTGAGATAAACTTTGATTGACTTTGTCAAACATCATGAACCTAACTGAAACGAAGCGAGGCGGTAATTAATAACGTAATTTAATTAACAACAGTTGACTTTTAGTCATATATTCATTTGTCTTTGGGTAGCGTTAGAAATAAGAAATCTGTACAATTAAAAAGCGTCAAGATATACAAAAGATTCTACCAGTAAAAACTGCCAATGAAATATACTCAATTCGTTTAACTTGTAAAATATCTACAAAAATAAATGTAATATGAGTCAGTGTGATTTTCGAGACGAAAGAGCGTATTAAAACCTATTAATCTGCCATTCATAACTCAAAAGACACAACTTTCGACTTAAAGTTTTCTGGTAATATACTGACGATATATAACGTTGTTTTAATCAAATCACAATTAGATTTTATTTCTTTATGTATATTTGCTTATTAAAAAATTGACTGGGGTGAGTAGTCAACGACGTTGTAAGCTTCTGTTGTGTAGCTTACGAGCTCGAATCGCAGGACGGAAATATTTCTGTTTCTCAGGCATGGATGTCTGTGATGTGTTAAATAACCGACACACATATGCGATCCTAAAAAGTGGCCAAAGCGAAAACAATTGACTAACCATTAGCTTTATTTTTCTATACATTCTCCAAAAATAGGTTGAGAAACTGAGTAACATAAAGTTTTTGTACAAAAAAAATATTCACTCACTTTCTAAATACTCTAAATTGTAACCAAAAATGATTTCTAAAAAATTCAAGACTTTTTATCATCTGACTACTTGACATATTGTATATTTGAGTAACAAAACATCGCGTTAAATTTGGGTTAGTACTGTATGTCAGATTAAATATATTTAAAATAAAAATGTCCAAAGAAATATTTTAACCCAGCTTGTTCAATATCTTATATTAATATTTTCAATAGTTAGTACTAAGAAACATATTTCATTAAATAATAACAAATCAATATGGGAAATTAAAATAAAGTGCTGCGTTACAAATGAACGTGTTATCTCCGGGATTACCCTATCGGAAAAATCGTGAGTTTGAAGCTTAGTCGGGAAAGCGTGAAATAAAACTCTTATTTTCTTGCAAAGAGATTTACTGCGTTGATAATCCAGCCTTGAAGCAATATATTCTTAAGTCTTAGAAACAATGACGGCACTTGAAAACTGAGATATTTGCCGTGATAATATATTTTATGTTTGTGAAGAATTTGCTCTACTAAAACAGTAGTCATTTTGTAAATTCTGTAGGTAAACAACTGAAAATCATACTCATTTGTGATTCATTGTTGAAAAACATAAATTTTCCATTATTTATCTTGAAAATTATTCTTTGGTGTTTGCACATAAAAAAAATATATATTTTACTAGCATTATTTTAGGTATCGAGTAAAATAAGTTGATGAATTTTGAATCGTTAAAATTTTCATAAAATTTATCACTCTCGACTTGATTTTTGCTTTTGGTATAACTTAAGTTATTTATATGAATGGAAGTACTAAAACTTAATCTAAATAAAAAGTTCGTTTCGTTTAGATTTAAAAAAAATAGAAAATCTTGTTATTTTATTAATACGACTTAGTTTAAGAGGTATATTCGTGATGAATCAGAATTTATTTTAATACTGTTTTGACACTAATGACACTTCATCTTAATTGGGAAAAAATATTGTCATATATAATTACGAGTTCGATAACTTACAGCATTTATGTTACACGTGGGAATATAAATCAATTATCGTTAAAAAGTAATTGGAAACGCTTCCTGAATATAATTATAACTATTGATGTTAAGCGCTGGGTTTTTTGTTGGTATATTATGTTGGTAATATTAGACGAAAACAAGAAAGACGTAATTTTGTAAAAAAAATCTTGAAATATTATCTTACTTAAATGACTATCGAATAATTACTTTTTCAACGTGAGTAAAGTGGTAAAAATATTAAACTGAAAAATTATAGATCATAAATTAATTGATGACGAAATTTGTAAAATAAATAGAGCACAGCTCAAGAGACCGATTGCATGAAAATTTAAAATAATACTTTTCTCCAGATTTGTTTTTAAAAGCCTTGCTGTTTATTCTTAAGATAAATCGCTATTACTAAAAATTTACCAATAAAATATGCAGATTTTTGTAAAAAAAAAAGTAAGGTATCTTTGTAGACTATATTAATTTGATCAAAATCAGAGATTTTAATGTTTATTTTCTTTGAATGGAATAAAATGTTTTGCTTCAAATAAAGAATAAGAAAATCAATATACTTACAAAACAAGTGTATTTTAAATAACTTTATCATTAAACATGTTTATACAAGCTTTTTTAATTGACAATCAAATGTTAACTACAGGAGCTTAAAACTATTTAATAATATGGATTTCTGCAAAGTAGGTTAATTGTATAATAAATATATTGAAATCCAGTTAAAGGTCACTTGGCACTGTTTCAGAAAAAAACACGCTATACGAGTATACGCCCCATGGGATGCTTTGTGGTCAACATCGTAAGTGTTCCAAAAGTTGACCATCGTAAATTATATTGCTATTTTTGAAACATTCTATTCTCGTGACAAAGTATTTTTTACTTGCTTCACTCTAGAAAGAATGCTCGCGTTTATACTTTATTGATTTTTTATTGTTATATTGTTTATACGGAGACCATAGAATCATTGCTTAGAGAATAGTTCTTTATTTCACTAATCTGTTCTTAAAAATAAATGGTGCGTTGTCGTATGCTTTTACAATTTCAAAAATTAATCCGATAAGGACTATAAATAATAGCTTACAACTTTTTTCCGTGCATTAGCTAAAAGCGCAGCGCCGGTGCCCAAATTTTTTGACTGCCGGCTTACATTGAATTTTTTTCAAAAGCTGGCTGGCGGGCCGAGAGTCGATTCTCAGTTTCTCATTTCTTAAAAAATATTTACATTAATAAATGTTATAAAACACTATTTAATTAATTGTGTATATTTACATAGTTGCTTTATTATATAATATCATGAATGTAACGAAAAAATCCAAACTATTGCCAACAAACACATTCGCTGTTTCCCATTGAATTTGCATTTGAAGCTTTGAGCGAGCTTAAAAGATATTTTTTAGTTAAATTTTCTGATTTTGATGATATAGCAAGCGACATTTTTTTTTTTCGAAATCCTTTCATCTGCGAAATTGAAAACTTATCACCAGAAACGCAAATGGAAGTAATTAATCTGCAATGTAATGATGTTCTTAAAGACAAGGATGAAAAAAATATAGTATTTGGAAGTACGTATAAATGCGAAAAAACTTTTCTAGTATGAAATATACCAAATCTTTGTATAGATCTACTTTAACTGACGAGCATCTTGAATCATTCCTGATTATAGGCTACAAGTAATATTGAACCACAATTAAATTGTATTATTAGCAAGAAGTAACGATTTCACAAATCGCATTAATATTTTTTTCTGTATTCAAATTGTGATTTTTTATGTTTAAATAAAAAATATTAATGCTTTGATTGTATATTTTTTTATTTCAATTTTTCCATTATTAAAAAAAACATCCAAAACATAGTAAAGGTAAATTTGTTTTTTTTTTATTGTTGTAATAGGTAAATAGTATGAAAAAATCATATCTGAAATTTGTTTGCGGGCCGTAGCTTAGGCACCCCTGCCATAGATGAATAGCTTTCATACATTAAAAAACGAATTTCTGCAAACCGATAAAATATTGAAGGTTTTTTAGATTTCAATACATAAAAGTAATTTTAGACTTTTGTAATAACATGAAACATTGTTATGAAATATTTAAAAATTGCATATTATTTACACAACTATACAACACACATATGTTATAGAATAGAAATGGAAATTTAAAGGCCTGTAAGAGAAATCTCTGTTTTGTGAAATATTGAGAAAAGTTATTTGTTTACAGAACGAAAACGTTTATATAAAATTAATAAAAACTAAGCATAGGACACGTTTCTACAGGTGATTTTTTAATATTTGTGAGGCCATCTGTTATAATTTAATTACAATTATTATAACATCTTATGAATCGAGCGACACGTTGTACGTGTCCATATTAATAATGTGACCATATCGCTAAAAGGAATATCCGTCTACAATATTAATTGTAATATCTTTGTACAGCTTAAAATAAAATATTTGATTTTAACATTATTTTTCCTATTTTAAGATTTAGCTAAAAATGACATCTATCGTGAATTTTTATCATATATTTAGTATTTTTTGCAAAATGCTAATATACATCTCATTAGTAACTGTCATTATGAACGATTAAGTATTGTATTTTCACTGTAGAAAGATTCTAAAAATAAATAATTACCTTTACGCGCATTTTTTGCATTCAATAAAATCAAATAACCATCATTCGAACACATCACTGACCAACATAACCTCAACAAGTGAAGTTTCTGTGACTTTCGTGTGCTCAAACCAAATTTCTGGGACACTGTTCCCGAGACATAACACAGATGTTCAGGATCATTTATTCCCAGGTAAATAGCCAGCATAATATATATTGAGCATTTAAATATACGACGTTTCATCACACAAACTAGAGAAAGAAGTTAAACACTTGAAAAGCACTAGTAAGTAGTTCAGTTATCGCTCTATTTACGCTCCACTTTTCTTTGTCTGGATAGAAACAGACTGGAAAATCTAATTAATACTCCTTTCTTAGTATCATGTTTTTTTCCTATCACTCCTACAGGAAAGAGATTGAGTATCTGATACACATCCAGTCCATGTTAAAACTACCACTGCTAAATTAATCGGATAGAAATCAAATCAGGGCCTTTACGTCAAGATTTAGATGCGAAAAATAGCTATTTCTTGTTATTATATTTTCAAATAATGTGATTAAAGTTTTTTTCTTTGTTGAACTTAATACGTCACAGTTAATGTGTGAAATGTCGTTAGTATACGATATAAACATTAGCCAGTAGTTTTAGTTGTAACGTACATTCAAACTTTTTTCTGTTATTATCAATTAAAGAATTAACCAGTAGACAGATTTTTTTTTATACCTTATTTTATGTCCGCTCCCATTGTAGAGCATATGGACTCCTAATGGAGTTTATCTCTTTTCCCAAAGAGAGTAGAGATAGAAAGAAAGGGCTAGAACAGGACTAGTGGTTAGCTAATCGCTCTCGATACGCCCCGTCCATAGGATAGGATGGGTGGGAGGGGGGAATTCAAGACATTACATACATCCATGCCTTTGAACAGAAATTCATAAATCAATTGAAAATGGATTCGAACCTGTGCCCTACGTAGCTGTAGCCAACGATGTTGACCACTCGACCACACAGGCGGCACATAGAAAAGAAATTATCCCTTAGGTTATGTTAGTATACTGAAAATTGCTAGTCAAGATATAAACTACATTAGGGCTTAAGTAAGGTTAGATATAAAGATAAAAAGAAGGCAAGAATGACAACAAGACGTTGAAATTTTCAAGGTTATGTGACATAACAGTAAAATACAACAACTATGTGATCGCTGGTGGCTAGCAACACTACTTGTGTACGCATGCTTACTTTTAAGTTTGTGAACAATTTCACTACGTCTGTGTAATGTATTATACATACACATCGACAGTTAAAGTTCGTGTATATTTAACTCGCTAAAAATGAAAATGTATTACGAATAAATTTAAGCATTTACTGTACAATAAGTGTGCACATTAATAGTAACATACACACTTACTCTGATAATAAATAATTTAGAGAATAAAATGTTTGTGCTTTTAGTATTTAAATTGCATACAAAACATAGTCAATTGAAATAATTCTGCACTGTAAACAGTTGCAATTACACAAAAATTGCCGGTGCGTCCATACAAAAGACCATAATATAAATTTATTACGTCACGAAACAAATGAAAACGGGGTAACGTAAAGCTTGTTACGTGCTATAATAAATATAGGAAAACTTTTAAAAACTGATCGATTTTATCAAATAGTTTTTCATATACAACATGTGTTGGCTTTTATGGCTTTTTTATTTTTTAAAATTGACTGACTTTACAATTGATCAATCATCGAGACGACTTATATTTTTTTTCGTTTTTTCGTTCATTTACTGAATGATATTTATATGAAAATATTGCTGATTCTCCATTTCACGTTCACGATTTGGACGTCAATCCTGAAAACATTTCCTAAGTATTGCTGGCTAAAAGAGAAGTGATCTTAGCAATGAGATTGCTCATATGAGTCAGTATCGAGATTTACGGAGAAGTGGTATTAAGAATTGGAACTTCGCAACCCCGTATCAACGATAAATAAAAAAGCTTAACGAATTGTTTATTGAGTTTTAAAATGTCCAAAAATTCTTTTTTAATTTATTTAATTTTGTAGACATAGCTCATATTTTATTTAAATTATTATTTTGTGCCTGGTTTATTCTAATTACTGTTGGTTGAACAATAAAACACTCATGGAAACTAATTAAAAATAGTATCAATTTATCAAACTCTTCAATGCACTTTACAGCCAAGTAATAAAAGCGATTGTTTTTAGTATTTTTATGTTATGAGTTGGCTTTTTAATTAGATCATATCAATCCTTAAAAGGTTGTCATAGAAATGTTTCATTTGTTTTAAGTCTATTATTTATTCATAATTGTTTACAACTGTCTTTCTTTATAAAAAAAATAATAAAAAATTCTATAGTACAGATTATTATGCAATGTCTGAAGTGACGTTGGAAAAAAAATGTTTATAATTTGCAAGAAGTAACCTTTGTTCTATAGGGAATATTATGTTCCGTTATGTAATTAGTTAAGCTAATGTAAAGATTCAAAATAAATTACGTTCAATTATTTGCTTTTTCAGTTAATAGTTTTCTTGTATTTAAATTTCCAAACATTACTTAAAGAAAACATAATAAAATATTTGCACGGTGAAAATTGTTTAAAATATTCTACGAAAATCAATCGAGTATTTTGTATTTTGATACTATTTTTATATTTTTTACACCGTTTTAATTTCACGAAAAGCCATTTTTAAACATGATGTTGAAACTTCCTTGAAATATTGACAAACGTTGCTACATTTTTTTTTATCTTTCATTTTTTAAAGTTTTTTAGCTAAATGGTTACTTTTTAGTCAGTTTCACCAATATTGACATTTTACTCATCGTAACCAACATGTTAACTGTTAATTAAACTGTCTTTGATACTACATCTTCCATTGAAAAATTTGAATGCCAATTCATTTTATTAAATTGAAAGTGTAAATAAATTAAGAAAAATAATTGGATAATTTCTGTTCACGAACGCATCTTAGATTCTTGTTTGACCATATTCGCTTCATATGTAGAACATGTAGCAACCACGCAGCACCTTTATGTTTTCTTGACTCCCGCCAATCACTTTGCTTTTTCCTACGACATGTCAGCATCCTTCAGTTCCGGCGAGTACATCATATGTATAGTATCATCATTTGCTACCGTTAAGGGTGACTGGAAGAATGCAAAGGTTGAACGTGTTATTTGATTTTAATCTATACAGCTGTGTGTCTAAGACAGTCTGCATTGAGTAAAATGTAACTCCAGCTATTTCTAAAAGCTAACTTAGATTAATTGAGTTGAAAAAATGACAATATCAAATCGATAACGTTTAAATTATGTGATACTTTATATTGGTTGTTCATGCATAAGACAACAAAATACAGTGCTAATAACGATATGCTAAACATCCCCATGTTACAAATTAAGAATATCGTGAAGAATTTTTTTAATTTTATTATATTACAATACAGTACAAATTATATTAATAATTTAAAATTTTTAGACCAAAATTTTCATTTGGGACAACTTGAGGTAAAAAAAAACGCCCACTTAAAAGAGACTATTAATTAATTGGAAGATTACATCGCATCTAATGGATTTCTGATAAAAGCTCCATGAAAATTTCGAGCGGCACTTAGCAACCCGGAAGCCTTTGAGTATCAACGGTTGTTGGTTCTGGTGGAAATTTACTAAAAAATCCTAGAAAATATTAAGCAGTATTTATTTAAATACACCATTGGCTAATAGGCTTGTTTTTTTTAAATCTCGGTTATACAACTAAAGACACAGGAATTAACTTCGATAGTTTTCATAATCTTAAAATATTAAAAAAACAATTTGAACGTTTTTTAAAAGTAATTTGAAATATTCTTTTATGGTTTGCCCTGTCAGTACTTTAATTGAGAGGCATTATATTTAAAAAAAAAATACAATATTTATATGTACTAATTCCACTTTTATTTAAATAGACTAGAACCGTTTTCGGTCATGACGAACATTATCAACTGATAAGAAAATACAATTTTACAGTTTTTTTTATACAAAAAAAAATATGTAACATTTAATCAACAATTTATATTTTATACTCTTAATTTGTAAATTATTTTCAATACCAATGTTACACTCCATTTTTAATAGGGTAAAAATATCTACGTACATATTTTAGTTCTACAGTATATTTTATGCGTTGACAGCTATTTTGGCTTTCGCCATCGTCAGAACTATGTTAAACGTAAATTTTGCTCACCTTTTTATATACACAATGCATCATATTATTCACTCTAACGTACTAATTCAAATTATAATTACAATATTGCACTTATTAAATGTGATTTTAGTGTTTCAAAGAACGATAAGCAGTCTGGGGTTTTTTAAAAACATTAATTAGAATAATTTAAACTGATATTTATTTATAATTATATTGCATTAAATTTATTAACTATGGCTTAGTGTTTCGAAAAACAATAAGTAATATGGGAATTTTCAAGGTAAATTAGGAAAAATTATATTGATATTTATTATTAATTACATTAGGGGTTTTAACAACGGTGGTGGATTAATAATGGTTTGTAATAGCTATCAAAGAAATAGCTATCAACGCATAAAATATAAAAAAATGTAGAACTAAAATACGTAGATATTTTTACCCTATTAATATTTTTCTATGAATTTCTATTCTAGACATCTTTACATTTGTTAAGCTTCAACAACATATAGTTTTTGAAAAACAATAAAATAAGTTTAACTCATAAATGACAAAACCGTGTGCAAAAGACAATCGTTATGTACTAAAATCCTTTCAAATTGTTAAATTTCGATTTGACACTTTTTGACGATTTTGATATTTGAATAGAATCGAAAGTAACCACGTAAAATGTTTAATATAATTTATATTCTGGTAAAAATTTTTACACAAATCGTTTTTACCAACTCAAATTCGTTATAGTGATATTTAAGATTTTTTCATGAAATCTTTAGAATGATTTTGTAAATAAAAACTCCCAGCGGCTTTTTTTTATTTTGCGTCTCTTTTTTTTAGATTCACTTTGTAAAATAAAAGTCTTGAAAATTCATAACTTAACATTGTTCTTTTGAACCTTAGCAGTCCACAAAAAGAAACGAGAAAAAGTATGATAAGGTTAAAAAAGCGAGAAATAACTAAACAAACAAAAACATTATTTCAATTGAGAAACAATCGTCCATAAATTAAAAAGTCCCTTTTAAACATTGTTATACAAGTTGGCTCATGCAAACCCAAATCATGGTTTCAGTGACGGTGCATGGTCAAGGCACAATAATGCATTGAATAATATATAATTGAGGAACAAACATTTCGAAAAGTGATTAGTCACACAAATACATATCTTGGGAAATGATGATTTTAGTGATGGGGAAATCATGGTTTGCTTGAATGTATCATCTTTATGGATTACTTTTTTACCTTAATTTTGATTTCCATTCATAGACTTTATTATGGATTATCAAAACTGATACTAAACGGCACTTTTATTGTTACATTATACACACTTCTCTCAATTAACAAAGCTTATTATTCAGATAGACGACAAGTTTCATCCTTGTTTTGATTTCCAAAATGTTTACCTTGGTATTTTTATCAGTTTACTCTTAACGTATAAAAATAATATCATTTGTATATTCCGAGATATTTTGCTTACACACATATTTTATTCACACGAAGTAATTATGACTATACTATAATAAAATATAATTTTTATTGCGTCATGTGAGCAAAATAAAACACATTCGCTTTTGAATTTTCAAAGATAATCATTAATTTCTTCAGACTGTTACTTATTGAGCGTTTTGGAATTTCTAGTTTTCACATATTTTTTTTTGCAAAAAATCTATCACTTTCTTTCTTTAACTTGTCACTAAAAACACTTTTTGTTTGTAATAAAAACGAAAGCACGCTAATGTGTGTTTCTTCTTTAAAAAAAAAAACAAAATACGATCACCAAAAACAAAACAGCAACCACTATGCCTCTCTCCATTGCAGATACTGTACATTCAGGCGAGAGATAAAAATGTAATTAATTCCTACTTTAATAAAGTAATAAATTTTCTCATGCTTCGGTCTTTCTGCGTCCCCGTTACTAAAATTGTACTAAATTACAAAGTTCATATTGCCTGGTCGAGCTTTTCTAGCTTATTTGGTGCTTTTAGTTATTATTTTTGTTCCAGCTTTTAAAACACGCGATACATTCATAAATATCGCTGCGAGACTTTCATACATGCAAAATATACAGAGTGTCAAATATGTTTTAGCTCCTCTTCTTACACTTTGGCAAAATATTCATGACGTTTATCGTTGAAATATGCAAAATAATTTCTTCCGCCTTCGCACGATTCGTTGGTTAAAAATATTTTTAAGTCAGGTTGCTTTATTGAACTCCACTTAAAACTCTAATTATTAATTAACGTGTATACGTATACTTCGGGTAAGTTTTTTTTTTTAATTCATGTGGCACCACTAAAATCCGGGTGAGTGATTGCATTTTGCGATGAAAAAGTCGTCAATCTTTGTGATATAGGCGTGGTGATTTATTTGCGAAAGTTTTTCCGAATTATTCTGCATTCAATTAACTGAAAAATGCTTTTTTTGTAAAAAAAAAAATGATTTTGATATAAATGTAATTGAGAAACAGTCAAGGAGACGACAAATTCAATTTAGATAAAAAACGATGTGCTTTTTTCTGACGTGAGTATTTTGTTGATTGTCGAGTCAAGAATCTTATATTTGATATGGGCCCAACAGAGGTGAAGTGAGCCAAGTTGTATTTTAGAAAAAAAATATGTTTAGTCACGGTTTCTACACAGTCAGCGGAAACTTTCATTTAAATATCTTTCACGATTTGGTTATAACGTGAAATCAGCGGAATTGAAACGTTGTTTTTATTTTATTTTATTCATATTTTATTTGTTTTACAAGAACATTTTTACAATTACGTATGCGTTTTCGTATGCTTAAAAATGTGTACAAAAAAAAAAAAAAAAAAATGTTTACTCTATGAACAGCCTGTTACGTGCCTTCCTGTACATATTTTTGATTTGTGCAAAGCTCTGATATTGGTTGCGTTGGCTATAAAGAAAAATATGAGAAATACTTTTTTCTCATTAAATATGTACTACTCACGTTTTTTGTTGAGATTTTATCACAAAAATGTCAGCTGTTAGTCAGCTCAAAATAAAGCTAAAGGGAAATATAAACGAAAATACCATAAAATGAGATTAGCCAGCTTATGGATTTGTTACGTGGTGATTTCATTACTACCTTTTAAGCTCATTTTATTATCAAAATAACATTATTTTCACTGTTACCAAAAAGGGCGTACTCGATGGTATAGTACTTAGTCACTCATTAGCACGTCAAGTACTTGTTATATAATATTTGAATTATTTATTTAATTTTAATTGAATTACCAATTATTAAATTGTTACACTGATTGAATGCTTAATCAAAGCTGGATTCTCGCAAAGGGTTAAAATAGTGAACAGAAATACTGTTGAGCAAACATTTATTCAATACTTTAGCAGAATGCTCACGAATGCAAAAATGTTAGAAGTTTGAATTTAATATCCCTTTTAATTTTTGTAAAGATTGAATTTAATATTTAAAAAATAATATTAACATGCCAAATCGTGAGCGATACACGCTCCCAATGTGCGCATTAGACAATATTGCTATTTGATATGAAAAAACTTTTTTTTCAACTTTCATAAACTAGGATTCTGCTCATCGTAGTGTTTATTTAATACCAAAATACCGATTTTAAAATTTTTAAAACGCAGATGTTAAAAAATGTTTTTTAAATCTACAGAAACAAACAAACATTTTTTTATAAAACTATCCCCAATAAATTTTAATGTTTTATATTTTCTTTAGTGAAAATGAATATTTTTAATTAACTTCCTTGTGTATTGTACATATGTGTAAATGTTCGTATGCGCATTTGTGTGAACATGTATGGATGTAGTATGTAGGGAAGTATATATAATACAATATTAAGTGATTTTCAAATTAATGCATAACGTGTCCTTGTAAACTGACTTCACTGAGGATTGATCACCTCTGTAGCAATCACGCCCTTCGATGGCAAAAAAATTTAAATAAACAAAACATATCGATAAAAAAAACTAGAAGAATTTTGACGCTAAAGCGCCCTAGGACTTAAAACTCAATACATTTATGTATATAAAAAAAACATAACATTTTTTTCTTATACAATGCAGTTTTGTTAATAAACCCTGCTTTACGGTATAATATAATGATTAGCGTAAATAAATTTAATCTCACAATCTTCTTTTAAGCTTTCAATAGTCACTTTCAATATACCCAAGTTATTTCTCAAAATCAAGTTTATAAACATAGACATATATTTAAAGACGGGGAAATTTTTTAAATGGTAGACTACGTACGGAAAATGTAATGAGATTTTTATATTTTAATAAAACATTATAAGCTTACAATTTTTTAACACAAAAGTATTTGAATGCTTAATAATCATTTTTATTCACAAAAATACTATTTAAAGATGTCAAATAATATACTTACATGTTTCTCAATAAACCTTTGACTGAAAAAAAATATTACGTCGTTTTTATAACATCCATTTATCATCAAATTCTACAACTTTACGGCAACTTTTCATAAAGATTGTATTTTGATATAATGAAATTTTATTGCTTCTAACAAATTTCGCTATACGAAATTGGATCGTAAAAAATAACGCGTTTCTGTTTTTATAGATAATAAATAGTATATTTCTTTTTAAATAACTTATTTATAAATGTGCATATGTGATGTTACTCACAACAATTTATTTGATTTTGTTTGTATTAATTGCAGAATTTTTAAATATTTTTTTAAATAAATCACCATTTTTTATATCAAACTTTAAAGTTATCTTAATTCAAAAAATGATTATCAAAATGTATAATCACCACATATATACACTTTTAGGGTGTTCACTGTCAATACTTGATGAAAAGGCATTATATTAAGAACAACACAATATTCCTTTGTACGTATTTATTCAGTTGATAAGGCCTGCCATGAGCGAAACTGGTCCTGATCGTGGTAAATAAAAGTGAAAATAAGTACAAATGAATATTTTGTTGTTCTTAATATATATGTATACACAATATAAATATCTCTATAAAACCGTTTTGTTTTTTTTCTCATTCATCCATTTTCTTGTAAACTATAAATATTCTATTATTTTAAACTATATATATAAGTTGTGTCAGTTGTACAAGTTGAATAGTATATATATGTATGAGTTTAGAAAAAGGCTCAATATTTTGTTTTGTCATAAATATTTTTTGCACCCAACCTTCGATTTACGCGATAGATACGTTCTTTACAAATTCGCGTCAATGCAAAGAACTCCTAAAAATATACATATATTTTCAAAATAAGAGTCGGATTTCGAAACAAATGAATAACTATTATAACTTTTTTTTTTATTTTTTTTAATCCATTTCCGCTCCCAATGTGGAGCATATGGCCTCCTAATGGAGGTATCTTAACAGATTTTTTTCTACGAGAACTGTTTGTTACTCAGTCGCTCAACCTCACTTCTTTCAAAGTGAGTAGGGAAAGAAGGATAAGGCTAGAACAGGACTAGTGGTTGGCTAATCGTTATTCTACGCCCTGTTATTTGTCGCCTGCTGTGGCCCAGTTGGTAAGAGCTTGCTCTTCCAATCACGCAGGTCTGGGTTCGATTCCCGGTCAGATCACAGTGAATTTGAGAATTATTCAATTCAAAGTTGTGATCGAAGACTGGGTGTTTGTGATGTCAATTCACATCATTTCCTCTCCTCCAATCCTTCTGATCCTTTAATTATAACTTAGACCAAACTAAAATTTATTCAACCTCATTTTTCCTGCTGTTATTAAAAAAAAAATTCGACATCATAAGAAGAGCTAGTCAGTTCAATTTTACTATGAGCTGAAATACCCGTATTGTCTTGATTGGTGTTTGTATAAAAAAATGTGATCATTGATTGTTTTATTTATTTTTCGTATTTTTGTGGATTTCTTCACACTGCTCATAAGTTTTTGGCAAGTTACTTTAAAATGCTTAAAACTATGTTTCTAAATTTTTCTTTACCGCGTTAAAGTAAACCGTCGTAAATCGGGGAATGAGTGCAAACGATAATTTTTTTGGAGATACTTCTAAAAATGCAAAAAAACGGTTCACAATTAGTTAAAAAGTCTGTGGAAACCAAACTTTATTTTTTAGAAACCGAACACCAAATAAACAATATTTTATTGAACAATATGCTTTTGATGTTCTCAAAAATCCTTAAAAACAGTGATTGAAAAAATTTAATTCTTGCAAACAAGAAGTTGTAGAAAATAATATTTTATAGTTAGTTTTTTCAATTGATTTTTTTCTTATTTGCTGATGCTATACTTGTAATTATATTTTTCGATTTGATAACGTTATTATATTTTACATACCTATCTTAATTCTTTAGTAAATTTTGCAGTCAAAGTATGCCTTCTGATTTCTATTATATTACCTAAATTGACAGCAAGTGTGAGAGCTTATTGTCTCACTATTCACTGTAGGCCAGCAGTCACCAAACTAAGGCGCTCTATAATTTGTATAATATGCAGTAAGAGTTAACAAATCTTTTAGTAAACGATGGGCACAAACAATATTTAAAAATTGAAGTTTGATTTAATGTTAAGATGAAGGTACTTCAAGCTAAAAGAAAATACACAAAAAGTATTAATTGTTAGTAACGCATTATTCAAGTCAAAAAATTGCGTATACATATACTTGCATCTATAAAAATGTCTGCAAATTATACTTCAAATTTTAAAACAAATCAAAAAATATATTACCACATCTTAGCAAGCTGAAACGTTGCACTGAATAAAATTTAGAAATACATGCAAGTTTTTAAATACATGTTTGTCGTTTATTTATATATTATTTCTGTTGATTATTTTAACGTTAAATTATTAGAAACATATAATGTAATATTGTCGGGTATATGATGCAGCGGTTGGCGTTATTAGCTTGCAGGATCTTACGAGCTTGAGACCCAGTACGAACTGCATTTTTCCGCTCGACTTATCGATTTTATTTTGAAACCATACATAGGTATTCCTTTAATAACTGAGCGTAGCGAGAGCGATTAGTTAACCACTTGTCTGTCCTAATCTTATATTTTTATCCCTACTACTCTCTTTAAAAAAAGAGAGGTTGAACGACTGAGTAACAAACAGTTCACTTAGAATAACTTAAGCTGAGATACCTGCATTAGGAGACCATATGCTTCACATTGGGAGCGAACATGGATAAAAATTGTAATATTTTTTTACATGTTACTTCCGACTTTTCAATCAAATTAACGTTTATTTTATTGTGTATCCCTTACAAATTTAGTAGGTATATTAAATTATAAATATTAATATAAACTATGTATTCACATAAATACACTTGTAAATAAACGTTCTAACAAAACTCCAAGAAGAATATTTTTTATTAGCTTCCCAATATTTAAAAAAAAAGTTTGCATGTTACTCAAAAAGTTTGACGACCTTTGCTCTATAGTTGAGAGTATGCCGCATTATCGATTCTACTGAATGCCATGAGATGTCAGCACTTTTACTGCAGTTGTATTTCAAATGTTAATTTATGTAGCTAGTGTTGCGCAATTGATTTTAACAATGATTTACTCTAACTGTAATTACTGTATTCATCCGTGGTCTGATATGGGAGGACAGACGTTAGAAACATTTTAAAATGAAAAACTATATTTTATGCTTTCGATATCCTGAAAATCCATCTAAAGTGGACGTAAAGGTCATAGAATCAAAAAAATTAACTTTTCTGAAAACTTTTGTTTTCTTTCAAATTTTTGAGAATATTAATGAAAGGTATTTAGTACGACTTTGTTTAAATCTACACATTTTTACTAAATAAATCTTTAACAATAACTTTAAACAATTTAAACGTAAAATAATGACTATGTCTTTATTCATGCAGAACATAGTACAAAGCACTAAATCGAAGTTTTCTTTTTAGCTTAGTACATACATCAAAAGTTTTCATTTTAAAAATAATCTATGTAAATTATTTGAAAGGGAGAAATAATTATCTCTCGCGGCTCGGAGACTAGAAAAATACTTCTCGGCCGATGGGGGTCTTTTAGGGACCCCAGTGGTTTCCTCATTATTGGCCTTATTCTTATGAATTTCAAAAAAAAAATAGTCTAAGGGCTTTAAAATATCTCTCTGCATCATTCCTCATACATTTTTTTATAAAAATCCGTGGTTTTTTAATAAATAATCATATTTTAAGTTGCGCGTAAAATATACGTGGTTTCAGTGCAAATGTCAATGCGCGACTGACGCTTGCTTAGCGGCGTTCAGCCTATAATCTTACGAACGATCGCTGATAAGCGGGCGCTTATCTCTTATCTTATCGTATTTATATAAACTGCAAAAGGTCCAAAAAACTATGATATAAGAATACCTTAATTATAAACATTGTATCACCCATATTAAAATAGATATTTAAGAAAATGTGGGTATTGGGGTCGCATTTCTTGAGCTTAGAACCGGAAAAGTTTTAAATCTTATTAACTAGGTACATAAGAAATAATTTTAATATATGCCGATTTATTCACATTTGAAGAGTCAACAAATATTATTTTTTTCGATAGATTCGGCGGTAATTTTGTAGAAGTTAATTTTGTTTATAAAATTAAATTTGACTTAATTTCGCAAGGTTTACAAATAAATATAAATAAAAATAAAATAGTTATAAATTACTTAAAATTTAGGGTTTTGTATTTTTCTACTGGACGCCAGGAAGGAGCAAGATATTAGCAATGACAGTATTATGTAAGTATAATACTTTTCGCTTTGAGGTCTAAAAAAGCATTTATTCAAATATCGACCGTAATATATAAATAGCTGTGGAATGTAAAAAAATACAATTTGAATAGATCAATTTTATCAGCCAAGTTACGTGTACATTTTTAATACAAAATAAATGAAGAAAAAATGACTTGGCGTTAAATAACCAAATTACAAGCAAATTGACACGTAGTCTTGTCTCGTAAAACGTGTTTGTCATCAATCGATGGAGCTTTGAAAGCTCAAATGAAGAACACGCAACCTTTTGCGCTGTGTCAAACATCGCGTTGTTACCATGCAGGACTCAAGTGGTGGCTCTGCCGACTGCCATTTCGTGTTTTGAAGCATGATTAATGAGCGTGTTAACACCTAAACACTCCCGGTGGAAGACACCGACGCTGGCACAGTCACTAGACAGAATAATTAAACGGCAAAATAGGGGGAAGGCCTTCTGAGGTGAACTATTTTTATTATGTTACAAGGACGTTGGGATGGGAATGAATTTAAGTAATCGTAGGGTTTTGGTGGCTACTTAAAATACACGCATAATAATAATAAATTATTTTCCGAAAAGAATTTATGAATTCTTTACCAGAAACATTGAATTGAAAAATTATATGATTGAATTGACATCAATAAGCTCCACAAGAATGATGTTATATTATATTGTATAAATAAAAAATGTGATAGCGATAATCGAAACCGTTCCTGATTCTAATAAATAATTCAATTGTGGAATATGTACAGAAAAGATGCCATATCACTGTGAATTGAAAACTGATTAAAATATAACAATTTTAAGATTACGTTAATCAAAAAATTAAATACTCGTTTGTTCTAATTCTACTTCAATTTATAAAATCAGGACCGGATTCGCTCATGAAGAGCATCATTATAGATAAGAGAACGCAATCTTAAATTGTTATTTATACAATATAAAACAAAATGTAATCAAATGCTGTAACAAACAATCGGTAGAAAAAGAAATTTACAAATTAAAGTACAAAATTTGAATAAGTGACGGTAAATTTACTTAAAACCCTTCAAGGACGAGCGTGACCATATGGTCATAGTAAACACCGTTGTCTATTGATCCCACTATTCATCTTTTTTCTACCTGAATATCGTTGCTTTCACTCATATTTGGTTAAGAAGGGTACAGACTTCAGTAAGTCATCAGCCGCGGAGACAGAAACGGCCAGCGAAAGCACATGCTATTTATTAAATTTCCGTTTTTTAATGGACTTTTTGAAACTGTTAGTTATTTTTTTATCATAACATCAAATCATTTACAGTTCTTTTGCTAATATATTTGAATTAAAATTATGTTGATCTAAAGAGGTCAAATTGTAAATGTTTTTAAATATTTCACGTTTAGCTATATTTCAACCCCGAATGTTTGCGTGCCCATACGGTCACTTTTGTCCTTATTACTGTCCGTACACAATATTACACGATAACAAAAGGATGAGCATAACCATATAGTCATGCGGGGTTTCTATACAACGACTTTGCGTTTTTTTTCTTAATATTTGTTAGGAATAAAAGTTATCCGTGACTTCAATATAGCTTAAAAAATATTTTTTTATCTAAAAAAAGCTCTCGTCTCTGGAGGGATAAAATAAAATGTTTATTATCTCGTTCACATAATTACAAAACACCATTAAAGAATAATTGTTCTAAAGTGGAGAATAACTCTTAATTCGAACGACATTATAAAAAATTCTTTTGATATAATGCTTTTTTAACAAGTATTGACAGAGAACACACTAACAGTGACATTTCTTAACTTTTGAGAAAATTGCTTTAAAAAAATGTTAGGACAACGATATGTCATACATTGTTGAAAAATAAGTCTTATTAAAGATGTGGACCGGCTTAAACCCCAGCAAGAATTTACAACTGATGAATTATAGCACGATACAGAACTATTCAAACAAAATTAATTAATGATAAAAAAGAATCTTTTAATTTATGAAAAATATTATTCTTACTTAAAACATATCTAAACAATCCTCCAGTATTTTATATTTTATCAGTAATACCATTTGTGGTATTTATAAAGAGCGTGAAAGTAATTGGACACAAATGTGTTTTCTTTACACGTTTATCTTTCCACCAAGAATTAACGCTTTGAGTATGAAATTTTCTAATGTTTAATATTTATTTTTAAGCTGCCTTGTTTGCTTAATATGTTGAATGTTTTTTTTTATTTTCTTTGCTTTAGTAGTTTTTTAACACTTCTTTATTTAAATAAATACAATGTAATGTCGTGAGCATTTGGGAGGTGAAATGAGCCAAGTAGCAAAATGGTCAATCTTTTCTATTAAACTTTTATTAACGTTTTTTTTTTTATTTATTTTGGGTTTTTGTGGATGGCATATTATTATTTTAGAATGGAAACACCATTGCAGTGAGTATTGACTAATTTTACTTCCTTTTTACGATACTTAATGACATTTAGAATATTATAATGTATTGAACTCAAGGTTTTCTAAGATAGAAGTTTGCTCAGTTCACTTCTCAACGGCTCATGTATAATATAAATATCATAAATCAGAAAAAAATATACTAAACTCTCTTTCCAAGTCTCATAAAGAAACATATCTTTTTCTGTTACTTTTATACTATTTAAATATCAGAAATGGTATCGCTTAGCGTTAAAAAATAAATTCAACATAGATAGACTTTTAAGATTAATCAATCAGTTCAAAAAATATGTTAAGATAAATTATCCACTAGCTTATATAAATATATAAGTAAATTGTATTTAATTAAAATAACTGCAGAACTATATAAATATTCAAAACAATAACTAATGCACTTAATTTATTAGATAAAATTTCAACATATTTAAAAAAAAATATTCAATAAAAATTCCTAAACAAGAAAATTTACCTCCATGTGTCTGAAGACAAATTCATTAAGTATTTACACCAATATAAACTATATCAAATAGGACACATGATATAATGTATTAGTGAGTTACGTAATACGAATTATATTTTTTTCCTTCTTTTAAATAAAAGTCGACCAAAATTTTACTAACTGATCCATAACAATAGATGAAATATTATTCGTTTAATAATATTAAAGAACCACTCTATCAAAATTTGGCAACGATACAAGGATTTCATGCTCAATACAAATTCAAATTTACAATCCAGATCATGTCATGCTTCTTGGATGAATGCTTTTATCGTTATTATCATAAATTTGATCAACAGGCAAAATTGACATGTGTGTTTTACTACCCGATGAACCGATATACCGCTAACTGCGCCGTTATTGATGCCTCGGGTTTGATAACTGTGTGGCATATTGCCGATCGCATCAGCAAGGATACATGTTTTATAAATGTATCCACGCAGCATGAACAAGGTAACAATTACAAGTTTATATTAACTTGTCCGGTTCTAAGCTCAAGAAATGCGACCCCAATACCCACATATTCTTAAATATCTATTTTAATATGGGTGATACAATGTTTATAATTAAGGTATTGTTATATCATAGGTTTTTGGACCTTTTTTAGTTTCTATAAATACACGATAACGCGATGCGATAACGAGATAAGCGCCCGCTTATCAGCGATCGTTCGTAAGATAACTACGCGTGAACGCATCAGTTGCAAATACATATTTGCACTGAAATGACGTCTTTTTTACGCGCAACTTAAAATATGATTATTTATTAAAAAACAACGGATTTTTATAAAAAAATGTATGAGGAATGATGCAGAGAGATATTTTAAAGCCCTTAGACTATTTTTTTTAATTCATAAGAATAAGGCCAATAATGAGGAAACCACTGGGGTCCCTAAGCAACCCCCATCAGCAGAGAAGTATTTTTCTAGTCTCCGAGCCGCGAGAGTTAAGAATATTTACAAAAAAAATGTTTGGTTATAAGAATACGTATAGTATAACCAAATTAAAATAAAACTTCAATAGATAACATTTGAAGACACTTGTAGGGTTATTATTCACAATGCTTATACAATAATTTTTCCACGCAAATTTTTTTAAGACTAAAACTAGTTTTAATCTTCATAAAAAATTTCAAATGATTAAAATGTACATTTATAAAAAGACGCAACATTAATTATAGTCTTTGTGTCTTAATATTGTTAAACTGTGTTAATATACAAATATTGTTTAATTTAAATCGTTCAAATGTTGTACTTTCACACCATTTGTATTACTTACACTTCGGGTTTCGCCTTTCGGCATCTTCAGATGTTCAAGTGCACGGATGAACTTGAACTAAGCACTTCTTCCGTGCCCTTGCACGCCTGAAGATGTCAAAGGTGAAGCCCACGCCGTTCGTGACAAAACTTATGTAAATGTACAAAATTTCAACAATTCAAATTTTACATTGAAATTCCACGAAGCACATTTTGTTAAAATCTTAAAATATTTTCCGGATGAAGGTTCTCGGATTGGGCAAATCTAATCCTGATCTAAATAAATGCGGAATTAATACTAAAGAGTTATTGTTTTTAAAATTTATAAAATCTTTTATCTTTTCAAACTGTCACTAAAAAATTTAATTCAATTATTACTTTAATAACAAATTGTAAAACCTATTAATTTTATTTTTAAAAACCCAAAATAGCTTGGGTATATGTTTTTGTTTCATCACTACCTGTTCTATGTATATGAATACCCCGTTTTACAACCACCTTTCGCAACGCAATAACGATCAAGAAAAATAAAAAAAATCTCCACGTATTCTTGATTTAAATAAATCTGACCAGGACCGAACATTTTCGTTTGCAATTTAAGAATAAAAACACGCAACATATTAATTGAATGGCAGAACTTCACTTATTAAAATGGTAGAGAGTATGATGTGGATATTGATCTTGATCTACTTCGCGTAAAGCTTAAAGATGAGTTATGTTTATCTCGTTTTTTTATATGATCCAAATTTATCTAATGTTTCAAAGTTAGCCTTCAAAAGGTCAAAGACATCGTTGCCTGTGGAGTATAAAAACGGATCACAACAGCTTCCCTACCCGTTTAATATTAATCTAAGAAAAATATCACGCTATGTGATAACTGTCTAGATTTTTAGAACTTTAAAACTACAAGATACAGTTGCCGAAAACCAGAAATTACGTTTATATGATCACTCAAAATCAACAAGGTATTACCCAGTTGACTTGTTATTAAATAATTTTCACTTTAAGGGTGTTCACTGTCAATACTTGGTGGAAAGGCATTATATAAATAAAAACACAATATTCTTTTGGTACTTTATTCCACTTTATTTAATAAGTCAGGACCGGCTTCGCTCGCTGCGACCATTTTAAACTAATAAGAAATATAATTTAACAACGCTATTTATACAAAAATAAATTTCAAAGAAAAGGTGCAAGCAACAATTGACATTGAAAAGAAATTACTAATTACATTATAAGTGATTCTAAAATAACACAAAATTAAAATTTTATCTGACATATAATTAAAATGTCATCCAAGATTAATGAATTTCAAGTGGCGACTAAAAGTAATTACAAACATAATTTAAATTTGGAAAAATTTTGACAAAGTGATAAAATGCTACATTAATAAAGTAAATAGGCTTAATGATAGTTAGTAAAAACACAATATTCCTTTGTACTTCATTCCACTTTATTTAATATGTCAGGACCTGTTTCGCTCATTACGAGCATTGTCAACTGATAAGAAATATAATTTAACAATGCTATTTATACAAAAATGAACAGTTATGTTATAAACAACAATTGGCATTGAAAAGAAATTACCAATCACATTAAAAGTGATTCTAAAATAACACAAAATTAAAATGTTTAACACATCTAACATATAATAAAAAAGGCATCAGTCAAAAGTGAATAGGCTTAATGATAGTTTCTTGTTTTTCCCCTTTATTAATGTAGCATTTTATCACTTTGTCAAAAATTTCCCAAATTTTAATTATGTTTGTAATTACTTACAATCGCCATTCTAAATTTATTAATCTGAGATGACTTTTTAATAAATGTGAATTTCGTTTGATATTAATTTATTTAACTTACCAAATAAAATATTTAATCGTTATTGATTTACATAATATATTATTAAAGTATTTTAAGTTACAATGGATTAGTGACTTCTTTATTGAATATTTGATGATATATAAAAATCAAGTTGATTACAACGAAACTTTTTGGATAAAAAACTTTCATAAATTGTTTTTTTTAATCTTATCGATAAACAATTAATTCTTTTAATTAACTTTTTTCAGCACCGTTATCATAATAGGCATGTTCTCATTAAAAGGTAATATTGAACAAATCTATCACAGCCAGTTCTAGTGATGTGCTTCGCTTTGTAAGCAGGCACGGTGAAAATATTAACCATTAAATCCAACAGAAGGGATCAAAACTTACTTCGGTCTTAGTGTCACTAGATCATAGAAATTCAAAGCTGATTGGATATTAAGCTATTATAAAAATGAATAGTTTTCTAAACCTTTTATGAATTTTAATGAACACTTTGGTAATGTGATTTTTCGACACTCATTTTTATGGAAATAACAAATGAATTAAAAAAATACTTATGTATTGAGGAAAATGACAAATTATTTTTATCTTCTCAAAGGAACAAATAAATTATTAAACAAAAAATATCTTCAATAAATTCTCCCTTCATCATTTCGCTGTACTTTTAACACAAAACCCCACAACACTGTATTAACCACCACGTCAATATTCATTAGGAATTGTATCTTGTTACACGAAAAAGCCATTCATGAAATGCTTAAATCTTTACAAGTATAATAAAATTACTAAAGCAAAATAAAAACTTATCTCCCTCTTGAAAGAAGCAAAAAAAAAGTTGCAAAAATATATTATAGATCTCACACATTAAAAATAATGTTCTACAAAAATTGGTTGCTCATTTAAAAAAAAAATATTTTGATTATTATTAACACAATATCTAACCTTAAGCAATAGTGTCATCACTTATTTTTGCTTACAGGTTAACATGTATTAACAGACCGATACTTTTCATAAACACAAAATATGATGACCTCTTATTAACTAAAGCAATGACTAGCATTTATAAGAAATATATGATAACTTTTTATATGTTTACATAAATAGAAGTATGTAAGCAAACACACATCAAATATATTTTTTTTTACTTTCTCTTTTATTTAATTAAATAATTTATCAAAAATTACAAATATTTTTACAAAAAATGTTTATATACCCACATTATAATACTGATCCCAAACCCAAAAATACAATCAATTATTAATATCTTTGGTTTGAGATTATACGGGTTACTTCCACCCTTAAAACGTGTTTATTTGAGAACTACAAATAAGCAATTCGTATCTAATGTTAACATGCCCCGTCACGCTTATTAACGAGAACACCTTAAGGTGGAAACATACTGCCGACACCCTACGCCACGTAAGCGTGTTGGATGAGAAGCTATTTGCCATTGTATTGTATGGAACAGGAACACACTGCCAACATCCAACGTGACGCGATGTGGTCATACCCCACACGATCCAAGCGATTCAGATATTGTGTTGACGGTGGTGGGGATAAATAGCCCACCTGATGTGTTATGACCAGTGTGTTCCAGTGTGTCCCTGACAACACATGATCACGTGCGTCAGTTGCTGCCGAACGCTCGAAGAGTGATGTTGAAGTTGTTTTTAATTTTTTTTTGCATATTTTATACAAAGATACATTAGACAGATCGGTAATGATCACCATCCTTTCTAAGATTCACTGTCATATTGTAGAAACAATACATATATTTTTTAGTTCAGTTTATGGTAGGAATCAAATGATATTATATAAATTATTTAGTATTATATCATTCCATCATCAACTATATTGACTGTGGTGCATGGAGATCCCAGGTTCATTCTCTGACGGTACTTAATTTTAATATATGCTGAAAACTTAGTGGGTAGAGTAACTGAAAATCAATCTTTTTGATAAAAAATCTTTCACGATAAGTCTTTATACTTTGAGTATTCATATTCTCTACGTTGGGGGTGTAAATGGTAAAAAAACTCAAACAAAATAAGTCAAATACTATAACGAATAACGCAAACAAAATGATTTTCAATTTGAAGACGATAGTCTTATAGACATTTTGAATTAAAACTAATCAGTCGATTCCTTAGGCTTGAATTACCCTATCTGCATAACTAACTCAATATCGCTCATTTTGGAAATAGTACGTTTTGTATTATAACCCCCTAAGTATAAGTCGACTTATTTTTGTTTGTTTAAGATTGAGTTGTAGTTTACAATGTAAAATTTTATAAAATATAGCCATATAAAATTTAAAAAAATAAACTCCACTAATTAGTCTTAATTGACATAGTTTCAGATGATCGAAATGACACATTACATAAAATTAGAACTCAGATTCAATCCCTAGCGGGTAAAAATGTTTAAAAGCTTAGTGGGTTGAGTGATTAACTGACAATCAACCTTTTTGATAACCAATCCATCAAGATAAGTTTGTATACTTTGAGGATCCATATGCTTTACGCTGAGGGCGTAAATGGTAACCTTAATTACAAGTCAATTCCTTTTGGTTTGTTAATAATTGAGATGTAATTTACAATTTAAAATTTTGTTAAATAAAATTTAAAAATACTAAATCTCACTTATAAGTTTCAATTCAAATTGTTTTAGATGATAGAAATGATACATTACATATAACCGAAACCCAGGTTAGATCCTTGGTGGGACTAAATATTTAATATAGGGCATAACTTTTAGTGGGTTGAGCGATTGACTGACAGTCAGTCCTTTTGATAACCAATCAATCAGGATAAGTATGTATACTATAAGGAACCATATGCTCTACGTTGGGGCATAAATGGTAAATAAAACTGTAACTTTTCTTATCAGTTTATTCCTTTTTGTTTTTTATTGATTGAGATGTAATTTACAATGTAAAATTTTGTTTAATAAAACCATAAAAAATAAAAAGTACTAAGCGATACAATTATTTTCAGTTAACATAGTTTTAGATGATAGAAATGATACATTACATATGATTCACTTACATTTTTATTATTTACATTAACTAATTAATAATATGTAAGAGTAAAATACTTACTATGTGAGGACAGTGCGAACAGAATTACTCCTATGTGAAGAAAAATGGAAAATCAACGATTTTACCATCCAAAATTGAAGATTCTATAAAAAGTTATGATATTAAAATTATAATATATTATGCGCATCTATAAAAAATGTGTAAAAAAATATATCGTTTTTCTCTATTCTTATTTCTCTAACAGTTTTTTTTTGATTATCTCGGAATGTTGATTTAGCCACATAGGAGGTATTTAGAATGTATGCGCGAGATGTACAATGAGTATGACTGTGGAGTATGGACATGCCGGGTTGTAGATTTCCTTCCAATTCACACATCATGAATGCATGCAAAGCTTAGACTGTAAGAGGCTTTATGTGGTCACTCTTTAGCTCGACTTGACTGGGGCTTTTGTATACGTGTAATACTTGTAGCTCCTGTTATAAGTCTAAAAGCTAAGTCCGAGTATTATGACGCTGAGTTAAGTACATAGTTAAACTGTTTGAAAATTAGAATAATCAAATGGAAGGATTAATTAAATATCTGTTCTATAAACGATCAATATTAACACAAAAAATACTGCATTACAAAAAAAAAGTTTTATTATAGAAAGATTGTATTTATCATACAAGTTTCGACACCTGCCCATGAAAATATTCAAATAAGATGAATTTCGATTGAAAAACTATTTATTTGACTATTTATATTTAAAAACGATCAACACCTGTATACGTTGTCGAAAACGTTTTGAAATATTTTATTTAAAATGTTATTATAAATAGCTTTAAATATTTATAATCAAGGTAAATAAAATTGTCTATTTGGCTACCCTGATGAATGGTCGAAATCGTTGGCTTCCGTGAAGAATCTCACATTTTTTTAAATAGATTTATCGATTTCCGTTGTAGCATGTCTGTTAACAATGTCAACAAATTTCCTCCCTACCCGTCTTATCCTAAAATTAGCGGGGCGTAGTGATAGCAATTAGTTAACTACTTCTTCTATTATAGTTCTTATCTGTCTATCTCTACTCTTATGCAACTGGCAAGTAGCAATGAGTTTTCGAAGAAAAGCTTTTCGAACATGATCTAAAAATAAAGGTGTTTTGAAGGAGACGTTTACATTTTTTTATAATCTTGGAATTAATAAGGAAGAACGTTTTTCTTATTTTATCAATAATACAAAAAAAAATGTTTAAATTAAATCAATAATGTTTTTTTCATTAAATCTGTTACAAAGCTCAGCATTGAATTCAGAAACATATATTTATTTGTAAACTACGCTTGAAAAAAATATAACGATAATCAGAAATAATCTATAAGTTAAAGGTGAATGCTGAAAAATTCTTTGTAGAATCAATCCTGTATGATATTGCTTGTAGGTATTCAACGTTTCTGTGAAAAAATCTTTTGACAGAAACGCTTTTCGTCAAGTCATGGCAAATATTTCTCATGCCTTGAATATGCGCAACATAAAATATGTGACTTTTTTGGACCGTAAACTTTGAACAAATACTAATATAGGCATGAAATGAAACCCCTCTCAAATCGAGCAGTGCGATTCACGTGACATGAAAGCTTATAAATATTTTTTTACTTCAAACAAATTAAATATACCGTCTATTATATCATTTTGTATAATTTAGACTTGCTACATTCGTAAAACTTAAGGAAAACTTATTAAGCTTGTTACCCTTAGACGACACCTATTTCAATATTATATAATTCTAAGATCGGCAATAAACTGTCTCACATAAGGAATACGATAAAAAAATCATTTTTCATTTCTAATTTTAAACTATAACAAGTTAAATATGACATTCTGAGATATTTGAATGAAAAAATTCAAATTATTACTCACCATGTTCACTAAGAGCCGTCCGTTTGACTAAATATATCTTTTGAATTAGGCCCAGAATAGTTATCTAACCGAAAATGCCTATTCTTAATTAGACATTCCCTCTTTAAGTGACGTTCAAGTTTAGACAACCATCAATTTTATAACAATCATTTTTAGCAGCCACTTATTCATTAAAGCTTGTGAAAGTATTTGACACGGTAAATATTGATATGTTTTACCTTTCTGCGAATATTAACTAAAAATTATAACTTTTCAGTGAAAATCTAAAACTAAACGTATTACTTATATGTAAAAACATTGCCCACTGCGTAACATAATGGTTTCAAAGATGAAGTTTTTTTAATAGTTTTTTTGTGGTGTATAAAAATAAATTGTCCACATTACAAAAGTGTATCAAAGAATTCAGTGAATGTATATAAAACGATGTTTTTTTGATTCCGTAACATAAAGTATTTATTTGATTGTTTTTACATTACTAGTTTTTTCCCTGACTTCTAGGTATACTTATTTTTACGCTGTAAATTATAGTTATTAAGAATTTTACTGATTAATTACGTTTTTTATAAATTATATTATTATATTCAATTATATCGCTGTTTTTTTTTTAATATTGTTAATATTCTATTTACAACGTTATCATTTAATAATGCTAGAAGAAGATGTTAAAATTTCGCACGAAGATACAAGTTACTTTTTATAAATGTTGACTATTTTTTACATTTTAATAAAATAATCAAAAATAGCAGTGTGACAATTTCAAGATCGAATCTATTAAGAAGTAGTCATATTGTAAATATAGTAAATTTGATTATCAATCGAATATGGAGACCGAAAAGATGTAAGAGAAAACGACTTCTATCGACAAGTCTTTTCTTTACACCTTTCATATCTGCTTATCGTCTTTTGAAATGAGTTAAAAAAAACTAAACTATGTATAATATAAGTTAGATAACTTTGCTCAGTGCTTTTTTGCTTAAAAAAAAGGTGCTGGAACTCACTTTTTGTCAATATTATTAAACTAACGTTTTTTTTTTCATATCTATGTCTGTTTTTATCGATATCTATGTATATAATAGTATAGCTTGTTAATAGAGGTATCTTACAAATAACAAATAAACAATAAATATTTTATAAATACTTCTTGTTACTAGAACTCTCTTTTTTCGAATAGAGTAAAAATAAAAAGCTAGAGCTAGGACAGACTAATGGTTAACCAATCGCTCTTACTTTGTCTCGTTAATTTTAGAATTGGAAGGGTGGGAGGAAATATTTTAGATGTCACAAACACCAATGTTTTCAAAAAGAAATCGATATACCAGTCTGTGAGATTCGTCACAAAGACCTTGTCATAGTGACCACCGATTAACGTATTTCAAGAATAAAAAAAAGTCTCAAAATTCCTCGGACGAGTTTGATGAACAAACTAGCCTAAAATGTTGCAGATGAAATACGCGTGACACAAAAAGCGCACTAAATCGAGCATTAGACCTCTAGTTCTTGTCACATAGTAAGTTTATGGACCTGGTATTGTTTTTTTATTATGACATCAATTTACATATAGTATGAGTGATATGATACCTGGTGCATTACATTAAAAACAGCCAGTGGGTTTGAAGTAAAAGAAAGTTTTTTTGCGAATATTGATTTTAATTATTAAAAATGCCAAGAAAAAGAGTGCCGGAATGCCGTTCCACCGCGTTACATGGAGGGAAAGGCACTTACTTTGCTTATATACTATGTTATATTTGCGTTATATTTATTTTATACATTTATTAAACCGCGTGAAGTCTTCGTAGCGTGGGAAATAACCTAATAAATCATTATAATAAAATACTGTTTGTATACAAAAATACATTGTCACAGTAAATATGATGTTTGAGATGTAAAAAAATATATTTAGTTGGCAGTATATTTCAATTGTTTTATAAGTAATCATATAAGTTAATCAGCACTCAGTCAAAGCACACTTCCCAAAACCTATTATTCACACCGTGTGGGAGGCGACCTTTTTACGCTAGCGAATACCTTTACGAAATATTCTTCAACCTTCGAGGTCCGACAGAATTCATACTAGGTTATTTGAAAAAACTAACGATTGAGAATTTTTTTTTCTAGGTCAATTTTTTTTCTCCGAAATGGATATTTTGAATACGTGGCTAGTCGCTATTTTTTGCTGTAATAACAATATGCTGACAGGTCTGACACTACAAAATATTGAGATGTTTTTTTAATATAACGGTTGGCCACAATATGACTTATATAAAATATTGCAAACAAGTACATACAAATATTTTACGTATAACTTCTTTGTGTATAGATTATTCACAGGAAACTGTGAGAAAAACAGCATTCCTTGCCAAATCGAATAAGATAATATAAAAGTCTTTCATTTTTTTTTCAAATTTGATAATAATATATTGAATAGAAAAGTAACATGTGATTAGCTATTCCAAAAAATAAATGATTTTTTTTAGATAAATTTCCCTGATTGTTACACACTTTGTGTACTTATCCTACATTTATTTATTAGTTCAATAATATATTTTTAATCGAAATTTCTATATTTGAAAATTTATCTTAGAAAAGGGTACATCTAAAATTTTAGATATACATTTCAATTTTATTGTTAGTGTTCTTTATTTCATAATTGTTTTTAAATGTGATTAAGTTTTTTTTTCTACTTGCAAGAGGTTTTAAATAAGAGAATGTGAACAAAATATAGACAACAATTAAAACATAAATAGTTGACACTAAATTAACAAAGATTTTTTTTATATTGATTGAATTGACATTCACTTGGTAGAACTTCATTGTGATAAGGTAAAAAGTATCAACGTATTTAATTCTAAATTTAAAAAACATGAGTTTATAGCTAGTTTCGGCGTGCGCCATCGTCAGAACTATGTATAAACTAGCATATACTCAACTATATATACTGCCCTAGAATAGATACACAATACATCTCTTTTTCTCTAGATATAAACTCATTTAGTCACCCGCTGTGGCCCAGTTGATTAGAGCTTGCTCTACCGATCACGCAGGTCTGGGTTCGATTCCCGATAAAATCACAGTGAATTTGAGAACTATTAAATTCAAAATTGTGATGAAGAAATCATGTCAATTCACATCATTTCCTCCTGTCCCATCCTTCTGATCCTTTAATAACTGGGTGTAGCAATAGCGATTAGTCGACCACAAGTCCTGTTCTAGCCTTATTCTTCTTTCCCTACTACTCACTTTGAAAAAAAGTGAGGTTGAGTAACTGAGTAACAAACAGTTCTCGTAGAAAAAACTTCTGTTGAGACACCTCCATTAGGAGACCATATGTTCCACATTGGGAGTAAACATGGATAAAAAAATTATACTTGTCTTGTCTGGGTTTGTATAATTAGCTGTATATCAATATATATTTTTATTAATTTAAAACGCTTGTAATAAACCGGTCTTAATTCTCATTAATAATTGTAAAATAAGTACAACTGACTTTTTTTTTTAAATAAAATGTTTCTTCATCAAGCATGACTGTGAACATATTAAAAGTGAAACAGACAAGTTATCATAAAAAATATTCACTTTCTTCTTTCCAATTGAAAGCAAACTAGAGAACGAAATTCTACTCAACATGATTTGTAGCCAAGAAAATTAGTTTATATCCACCCGTTTGCTGTTTTCTGTTTTTCTGCATTGTTAGTGAAATACAATCGAATTAGAGAGATTTTCTTTTCTTGAAACACATTCTTTGCTGACGTGTTGGCTAGAGATTGCAATACCGGTATTACCGAAGCCAGATCACCGGTATTTTGGGTGTATTATTCTACGTCTCAAACCACTTTTTTTAAAATTATTTCAGTTTACGATTAAATTATCGTATTATTGTAATTAAAAATGTACAACAATTTATGAAACACTATAATTTTAATCCAACTATGGTTTTTTTAATGGAAAATGAAATTATGCTAAAACTTGCTCTACCCCAAAAAAAATTTGTGTGCTTTTAAATTTTAACCATATCCACAATCATGTGTAATTTATTGACTTGTACTGGCATGCCATCATGCCATCAAAAATTATTCAAAAAAAGTGATCTTTATGATGTTACTTTTTTTCAAAGAGTAAGTATTTCGTAGGAAAGGATTTCTTTGATTAGCCAGAGTAAGCTTGTATAGTAGCTAACCAATCTTGTTACACCCTCACTTCTTCCAGGCCTGCAGCAGCCGTGTGGTAAGCGTCTTTTTGTACGGTTTTAGTGTCTACTAGTTGGAGTTTTTTTCAACGAAAAAAATAATTTCTTAATCGAATTAATTTACGCGCATATGTTTTCATTTAAAATGACTATTTAAACCATCACATCTGAATGTAGAGTTTTCTTGATAGAAAACTCATAACATTGTTACACCACTTTAATGATTTTAAGTTGTACAGCCACCTAGAAAAAATCGTCAATTAAAAAAAATGTGCAGTATTTTTATAATTCGTGGCACAAAAATTAAATACGCATTTTTTACAATTGCAGCATTAAACCTCTAAATTCTTATATGTTTTTACGTCTTTCAATAAAATAAATTAAATGTTACTTAAAGATATAGGTACATATATGTTAATATATCGGTCATCTGATACATTAATCAGGCAGCTAAAAATATCACGTTTTGAGAGAATGGGAAAAGCAATATTTACCATAAATCAAGAATTATATGTTCCCTTAGATTTAAACATGTTATCAAAACTTCTTTACAAAGCAGATTCATAGGTCAGGTTCAGTAGTATGATATCTAAAAATATTTATGTAATGACCTATCAAACATTTTGTTAATTGGTGAGAAGTTTATCGGCATTTTTTGGTGTTATTTTTTGTTTATTACTGGACCCGATAAAGCACAAAATTGTACAAATAAATGCTTATATTTGATTTGGTGGAGGTGTCTGAATAATCAACTGAATGATCGATATGTTGAAGTAAATAATATTTATAATTTTCGTTGGTGCCATTGCCTTTTTGCGGTCGCGAAGTTAATTCCATTTATTGTATAATGTAAATATTTGATTATCAATTGAATTTTTACACCACAAAAAGTGTGAAACAAGATCGTTCTCATTTTCATTAATCTATGTTTATCTCATGTAAAAATCAGTTAAGCAAATTAACTATGTTACTTAACTCATCTTTATTTTCTGTGAAAAAACATCACATAAATGATAAAGTAGTAAATACTTATTTATATTTTCATAGCTTTTTTATCCTTCTGTAACCTTGACACCGGAAAAATACATTACGATAGCTGACTTGACGGGTTCTTAGAAAACACAATTTGAAAATTGTTTTTCGCATCATTTCTATCATGCTTCTATATTGTTTTGTAGATAAAACCTACGTTTATTTAATAATAAAAGAATAAAAAACATTATTTTACCTGTAAGAATTAATATGGTTTTGATAATTTCTTTTGTAGAAATCTCATGGCCGTTTGATTGGAAAAAGTACTTTTCCCACTTTACCCGAGAGCAAGCTACGAATCGTTTATGATGTTTTTATTTTAATTGCTTATGATATTATAAATTATACTGTGAGATTATAAATAAGTAGCATAGATTTCTCAGAGTTTTTAACATTTTAATGTTGCTTATAAATATTTTGCATCATTATACATAAATTCTTTTGAGTAACAAATTGTTTGTAACACTTTTATTAGTTTTTCTTGGTTTTGTATGAATAACTATGTATATGTTTATCAGTTTAAAATGATCAATTTTGATATTAATTAATCAATAAATGTGAAATTGGTACAAAAGAGTGTTTTATTTTTTTTATGTATAACTTTGTCAATATTTAAAAAAAAATCCAGTTATCAATGCTTGTTTATTTGCGAAATCAGAAATTCAATCGTAAATTAACAATCGTTTCAAAATTTTCCCATAAATTCATCAAAGCTATTTTTGCAATGTTTACCTTCAGAGATTGACTAACGACAAAATGATGGCGTAATACTTTGAGGAATGCTGCTTTTGCGTGTATGTATTGTAGAAGATTGATGGATGGCGGAGAGCTACGGATGTCGTGTCGGGGTGAAAAAATAATCCCCGTAGTTATTCTATATTTACCAACGTAATTTTTTTATGCCATTCTTGACTGAAGGTAGTGTGCGGCCATCGAGAAGATTTTTTTGGGATTTTGAAGCATTTTTTACAAGTATTCTCCGAGCATATTAAACTTGACTTGAGTATGAGAAATATTTGACTCCAAGTAAAAATATACTTTTTTGCGCCAAGACTCGAATAATTCAATGATGCACATTTATATGTATGACGACAGTAATATTAAAATAAGTCTGCCTGTACATACCTGTTTTGATAAATCGATAACATATAGCAAAACAAATAGTAGTTATTAAACAATCGAACAATCCTGGCCGTAATATATAATGTAAAAAGTAAACTTAGGAAGGAACTTAGCTTTACTTTGTCGAATATTGCAGGCAGTCATTCCATATGGCTGTTAAAAACTTCTTCGTGAAGTTCATGTTAGAAAAGCGTTTGTTTTCTTCTGATATTTGTTAGGATCATTGATTTAATCATACTTGAGGTATTTTTTTTACAATATCACTGGAAAAAACGTCGCGGAATTATACTACATTATGTAAATATGTATCTCAATTTGGCCAAAGTCGTCATAGTGTAGTTACTTTCCATCTACAGTTGATATAAAATACAAATATCTTTCAACATTATACAAAAATTACTGTGTTACTATTTATTACTTATTTACTCGGTGGAGTATTTCTAAATTACTAATCTGATTAAAGTGATGATTATTTTCTATTAAATGACGTCATTAGTAGTATGATTATATTTGTTTGCTTTATTTCGATTCAATCAACCCCCTCTTTGCTTTCCTTAAAAGGAAAAAAAACCCAAACTCCATTTTGTAATTTCATAATTTAAAAATTTTAGAATCAATCTTGCTTCATTATTTAAGCAAAATTTGCGATAGTAAGTCTGAAGATGCCTCTGAAAGAGGCGAAACACGTGTCACAGCTAGTTACACAATACGTGGAATAATCAAAGTTATTTTAAATTTTATATTAAAATGAACTTTTACAAAGTTACCGCCGTAACCATCGAAAGTATTACTGTGTTACACTCACCTTACTCCGTCTAAGTCTATTTTTAGTTCAGAACTTCCAAAAAATCAATAAATTTGTTTTATAACAGGTAAATTTAATAGTTTTGATCTTCTGCGCACTTTTGAGGGTATATGACAGTGATGTAAAATCTATTAAATCAAATTACTTATTTATCCATTTTTCAACAAACTGTTTACAGCACATAAATGTTAAAAAGTTAATCTTTTCCTAGTCAAAACATGTATATACTAGATGCAATCCACTTTGCAGTATAAGTTTTTTTACAGAATTTACACTTCATTGGATGTTATAAAAAAAATCACACATATTTTTTGTTTTAAAATATTAAATAGATTGGATATCGAAATAAGTAATATTTAACTTACCACTGGAAAATATTAAAAGTCAGTATTGGGTTACTTCTTATTTGGTCTATTGGCCGCAAAAGTATTTTTTTTTGGGCCGTTCAAAGACCTACGTCGAGCGCTACTTTTCTATCGAGTATTATCACGTTCACATCGTATACGCAACGTCTGGGCGAAATCGATGCGAACGCGATCGCGACGTGATTTGAAGCGATATAAAGCGAACGGCAGTGCTGTCTTACTAACCTTCTGTCCGTTTTGCCTGTCATCGGTCGGTATTGCACACGTATCATAGCCGGACGCAGGAAAATTTTATTTAAAAACTCATATTTAAAATAATAAATTTTACACAAATACCGATATCAAAGAATTGGAAGTTATTTGATATATTTACAAAGACATGGTCATGGAGTATTTCAGCAATAATATAAAGGGATTTCTATCAACCAATTTTATACAAAGAATATGCTCGAATTTCGCCTATAACATTTGATTACACTGTGAAACCTGTTATACAATTGACATTCATAAATTTTCAGAGACATTTCTGTTGAGAAAGATTGATAGTGACTTTGAGGTTAAGAAATTAAGATTTTTTTTTAATAAAAAATGTTTAAAACATTAACTCTTAAGATGATGTAAGTGCTTTACACCTATCAGCAAAGCTTATCGATTCTTTTCCGTATCCTAAATTCCATGAATCCTCAATTTGTTTATGATTACATTTTCTATGTACTATTTTATAGTATTGTACTTTTTGTTTTCATTTGCTTTCATACATCTTCTTTTCATCAATGAATTGATTACTTGAGAAATAATTCTATTTGGGTCATTTGGGAAAAAATGGATAAGAAAAAGGTGAGTTTAATAATTCAATACCAAAATTCATTACAAAGTGCTAGTCTTGTCACCAAGCAGCACTTTTTATTTACCGTAATGAATAAAACAAAATACACACATTACATAAAATAAATACTCGATTAAACATTCTTCAAATTATTGATAATGACAACGGTAGTACTCAATGATACAGGGTGGTACCAAAGCAATCTTACGCCTCCAAGGAACAAGAACGTATTACTTATAATAAAATAGTGATAACAATTACACGAAACATTACGATTACGGAAATTTATTTACACACAAAAAGCACGATTCATATAATAAATGCACGATTATGAAAATAACATATTTTGTTAAAATCCGCTTGACTTTGTTAATCTTAACATCCTTTCCACTTTGAATGCTGAATTTACGTTATCGTACAACGATTGATGAAAACAAAATAAAAATTAAATCAAGATATCCTACTAACTTATGTTTTATGAAAAACATATGTACAATTATCGTTATATTTTGTTTTTAATTTGATGTTATTTAAACAATGTCAATACTTTTTTCTATTGACCGATTGATTTGTTTATTTACAGTTTTAATGAAAAAAAAGCATTTAGACGAAACATGTCGAATGGATTTAAACTTAGAAAAAAAAGAAGCAAAGACAGAATGAGTGATTTATTACAACGATGACAATTCTTAATTTCTAACATAATACATTTAAGATAAAACAAATAATTCCACGATTCATATAGTCAACTTTACAACCTGCTAAGCGACACTAACTTTGCCAATTGCATCTCGTGCATTTTAGATCTAATCCATTCAAGGTGGAGCCATACTCCACTTGCTGCCCATTAGCTATGTCTTACCTTGGCGAAGTCACTGCGAACGCGATTGGAGCACGGCTTAAAGCGAATCAAAATATCAAACAAACTGATCGCGGCGTGCGTTTTGTCATGTTGTTACTATAGCAACGAAGACCGTTTCGCTTTGATTTCGTCCACGTAAGACGTACAGTTATATGACAAGGAGGCGAGCCTCTCACTATAATTATTGTTCGTTATAATCGTTTTGGAAATAAGAAATTTCCGGTGTATTTGTTTTTGTTAACTCTGTTAGTAATAATTGTTGTATCAGTGTTCTAAAACGTAATCTATGTAATGGTGGTAACTGTTTTATATGTGGTAATATAGTTTTGAACCAATATAAATCTTCGTTGTCTTCGTCCATCTGATCTGTATGAAACAGTTGAATTTTCTCTTTTTCAATTGTGAAGCAATCTAACACATCTCTTCGTTTTCGACATTGCAACGATTTTTTTCGTTCGTTGTTTCTATCTTGTCTGACTGGTGTTGATGTCAGGCGTGAAGTTTTTTTTTGGATATCAAATTTATGGAGCTTCAAGTACCAGGACGCGCCAGCGTCAAGGTTCTTCCAGTCTCCTTCATCGATAAAGATTTTGAAAAATTGTAAATTGCATCCCCTTACCGTCGTTCGCAGACGGAAGGGCGCGATCACTACAGAGATAAGAAGTTCACGGGAACTCCATATGCATCATTTTGCAAATCACATTCCATATACTTCCTCCATACTATATCCGTACATGTACACACACATGCGGATACATACATACACACATACAGTACACAAATTGTTTTTAAACAAAGAGAGTCATTTTCGTGATGCTAAGTTCGTTCTAAAATTGACAATTTTATACGACATAAGATCTATGGAGGGTCGTCGAGCAGGACTGCTCTGGGTCTAAAACGATTCTCAGGCAGTGTCTCGTCATAGTTGTGGAGATCAGAGATCGTTGGGTTAGAATGTTTTCCTACCTCGCTGTGAAACTTTTGTGATATTTCACGAACGAACTCGCGGATGGTAGGTATTTTCAAGTCTCTGTGAAGCAGCGAGTTACGCACGTACCACGGGGCGTTACATATCTGTCTCAGTGATTTATTTTGGACAATCTGGAGAGTCTTCATATGTTTACGGTGAGCATACGTCCATATTGGGGCAGCGTACACCATGATTGGACGAGTAATTGCTGTGTAGAGGAGCAGCTTGCTTTTGAGAGTAAGTTTGCTTCTCGCGTTAAGCATAAAGTACAACCTTGCCTTTGTAGCATTAGCTTGACGTTTTTTAATCGCGACGTGTTCATTAAATTTAAGTCGACTATCTAGCGTGAGTCCAAGATACTTAACCGAATTGGACCACTTGATCTCTGCGTTGTGCATGCGTATGCAAGAAAAATTAGGTTTTCTAATAAAACCCTTTGAAAACATTACTGCCGCGCTTTTTTCGGTATTAATTTTGATTCGCCATTTGTCGCACCAGTCTGCTATTGTATCGGCAGCAGATTGAACCTGCGTGACAGCGCCTTGTCGATTTCGAGATTTAGCTAAAATAGCCGTATCATCTGCATATTGTGCTATAATTGCGTCGTTTTCTCCGCCGGAAGGAATGTCATAGGTGTATATATTGTATAGTATGGGTCCCAAAACAGAGCCTTGCGGAACTCCCGCCCGAGTTGACCTTGATGAGGATCGAATTCCATCCATTTTAACGTTGAAACATCTGCCTGTCATGAATGAGTTGAGAATTTTTACCAGCGGTGACCCTATGCCAGCCTTCGACATTTTGAATACAAGCCCTTCGGTCCATACTCTGTCGAAGGCTTTTGCGATATCTAAAAAGAGGCCAGCCGTGACTTCTTTAAGAATGAATCCACTTGTGATAAACTCCGTTACTCGGAGGAGTTGGTGGTTTGTCGAGTGGCTAGCACGAAAGCCGTGTTGAGTGTCTGGGATGATTTTTTTCACTGTAACTACTTCTTGTAACCTAATCTTAATTACACGCTCTAAGACTTTGCTCATTGCGGGGAGCAGACTTATTGGCCGGTGATTTACTGGAAGAGTATGATCTTTTCCAGGTTTTGGAATGAGAATAATATCAGCTTCTGGAAGGTAAAGACGCTTCATTATCACAGCTTTGCGTGTTTTCGCTGCATAAATTTTGTGTCGTGGCTTCGTCTAATTGGTTTTCTGGAATAATATTGGAAGTCATCATAGATTCAGACAAATCCGTCATATCGCTATCGACATGTTCAAAAACTGTTGGTAGTGATTCATGCGTATTTCTTTTAGATTTTCTAGGATTTACAACTTGTTTCAAAAACAACATGGACTCAAAAAATGGCCATGTGCCATTATACTCTGGTTGATTTTCAGCATCAGCTCCCGATTGAGTCATAGAATTTTTTTTATATTCTTTAGCAAACGAGTCCCTTAAATTTTTCCATTTTTTCTTAGCGATGTCAGCTAAAATAAAAATAAAAGAAATTTATAAGCATTTTCATTGTTCTAGATATTTTGTTACAATAATACAATACCGCAATTAGCTTTCTGTTTCAGAATTTCAAAATCAGCTATTTCCGTGGTCGTCCCAGAAGTTTTCAAACCTAAATGGAAAACACTTTTAGCTAAGCACACGAATGAACCCACCGAATAGTGTTACTATAAAAAGCTTAGTGCTTTTGGGAGAAATGGTTTTTTTCACTGCATTAGAAGTATCGACAAGAAACATATAAGTATCAAAAAACACAATAAATCTGGACCCATGTGTTATAATTAAAACAGTTTTTTTTCGATTGGATTATTATCCTTCACTAATTTTTATTATACGTTTTTAATTGCAAACGTGGGTGCTTATGTTAAAGCAAAGGATGTAGAAGTTTTCAACAAATATTTTTTTTGGCATACAATTGAACAGCGAAAATTTAAACTACCAAAAGAAGAGATTTTTCTGCGGTCTAATATTAAGGCTTCTTATGTTCTCGAAGAAAGTGCAGCAATTCGGCTATCTCGGCAAGAATAGGCAAGTGGAATATTCTTCCAGCACTATAGCGTTGAAATTTAGAATTTTGCTTAAAACTATCGAAGGTAATGTAGAAAATTCTATACATATTGTGAAAGCAATCACTTTGTTACACAATATTATTCGAGATTCTAAATCAATAACTGAAGCACATAAGTTATAACATTCAAGGAATTACACCTAAATATTCCAAAACACCATAATTATCACCGCATACTATTATATGTATTTTATATTATAGAGAAAATATACAATGCTTCATTACTGGAAACCAAGCAATTAAGAGAAAATTTTAAAATGTATTATCAAGAACATCCTATACAATGGCATATAAATTAAATAATATAAATAACTGTGTACTTACTTGTTGAACCAATTATTTTGGCAACTTTTTCCCATTCGAGGAGTGACAATAAACGATTATGGTATCGTTTGTTTCTTTTGTCCCACAGCACAGGACGTTCTTGTATAGCACTGATTAAAATCTCTACGTCTGTCATGATAAGATGAAACACACTGCGACGACCACTTCCCGTGAAAATATGAAGTCAACTGAGCACATCATTGAAGTTTCGCGCCGCGTTCTATAGCGGCGGAGATCATTTTACAATTTCGTGCTGCGCCGCGTCGCTTTGCGTTCGCCTTAACTTCGTCCATGTAAGAAATAGTGTTACTGTTCGTTCTGATTTATGTAATTGCGCGGTAACAGAGTGTCAAATGATTTACGTTTGATATGATTCTGCATTGATTTACTGCTGCCAAAGAAACAAACCACCGGAGGGGAGGTATTTTAATATTTTTATAATGCAGTTGATTTTTCTAAAGTATCATTATATTCTATGTTATTTTCAAGTGATGTGAATAAATAAAAAAAAAGTTATTGACTAATATCAACTGTTGTTAAATCCACGAAATTTGCAATTGATAGTAATGTGGTTTAATCATATCTAGTAAAACAAACACTGCAATATGCAAACTATTGAAAAATTATCAAATCTTATACGCACAATGGCTATAAAAAAGATATTAATGTTTATATTCGTTTGGTGAAGAATTTAAAAAATATATTTCAATTTAGGGTTTTTTTATTATTTTCGCCATAATTTTGGAGAGGGGGAAGGTAACAGGTTTATACGAAACAGTGTGGTTTTTTTCCCAAATTAACTAAAATTGTACTTTATCCGACAAAGTTACTGAACTAATCAAAATCAAATACTTCCTACTCTTCTTACTCTTCTCTTCTTACTCTTCCAAATCGCAAAGGGATTCATCATTTACAATTTTATTTATGTGATCGCAAAAACTTTTAGTTTTTTTATAATTCATAATATTAGCGTTAGGGAGCGATGAAAAAATAAAGGGATCTAACGTCTTGAAGCATATTTGTTTGATTTTTATAATGAAACTTTATTAACTACAAACTATTTTATTTTACACCTAACTGATTATCTCTAAAAAAACTTAGGCGTTTTTTGTATTTAATAATTATTATTACCAATAAAACTGCTAAATGATTAGTAAATAAAGTCCCTTGTTAACTTGGCGCTGTGTATACTATCCAATTGAGACATTGTTATTAATGAAATTTTATTTCGCTTGATTAAAATATGTTGAATCACGAGTTAACGTATGCGTTTTGTTTTGCGGTATCTGCTGTACGAAATCTCAAAATGAATATTTTTATTGGTTGACTCTCCAATCGATAAAGAAATTAGCAGTTATATATATATATATGAGTTTTTTCTACATTCTCTCCCACGCATCAAATTCAAAAAACTGGGCGTAGTGAGAGTCCCATCTAAGCGTCGCCATTTGATACTTGTATTTCAATGTATGCCACACGTTAAAGCATAGGTTCCCAACCTTTTTAGGTTGGTGACCTCTTTTTATAAAAGCCATCTGACTCGGGGAGCCCGACTAATTTGAAATCCTCGATTTTCTATACTTTTCCCCGGATTGTCTCCGAAACTTCTTTTTTTTTTTTAGCTCACCTAGGAATTTGAATAAGAGAAATTTGAGGATTTTTTTGTATGGCTGACGGCTGTAGTATCGCACGTTTTTGGGAATCATTTCTTAGCACACAAAATCCATAAATTAAATGCCTTGCATATTCCCCCCCCCCTTTCCCGATCTGAGATAAGCAGATTTTTAAAAATTATTTATAATTCATAATATTTTTGGTGTTTGTTGGGAGCAATGAGAAAACATAGTGATCTATCGCTTTGGAGCATAATTGGATTGATGTTTTGTAATGAAACTTTGTAAAATACAAACAATATTATAAAACTCCTACATGATATTCTCTCATAAAACTTCTCTTAAAATATCTTAAACATTTGAAAGACACGATACGGAAGTTGATCAAAGATGCCACTTAGTGGTGCTATATATTAATATGTATGTTGCACCAAGAACGCGTTTAGTGTCTCATGACAAGCGCACTCTCACTATTTATGCCTATAAAAAAGGCGACCAATATCAAGCATCTTGGTGGTTTGCTGTTAAATGCAATTTCACTCATAATTCAATTAACTGTTCTTAAACGTCACTCTTCAGCCTTCAAGAAACTTCGTAATTGCATGACACAGAGCAATTATCAGAAATGGGATATTGTGGGCAACCTACATATTTCCCGCGAAGAATATTCAAGATACCTCTACAAACATAATAATTGTATTATAGTTTATAACCTGTATAAAATTAACAGAAACACAAAATGACTGACAAAAATCCTGTGAACATCTTTACAATTATTGAGGTAAAGAGGCAAATTGATATTTTCTTTCTTGCCAACCAAGCTGCATCGCTGCATATGCTAGTAGGTATAACAACTAACAGTCATGACTAACGGCAGCAAACAGTTGAACTACAACCAAATTTGAATTTATTTCGATATAAATGTGTAATGATTTTACCGTTAGCACCCAAGTCTCTCAAGAAATAAAAATATTGTTTAATGTCTTTTGACATAAACAGACAGTACAAAAGTAAGCGTCAGAAATTACATGTCAATTATCACTGAAATATAAGTTTAAATCAATTTACGTAAGATGGTTTAAATTTCTTTTTAAAAAGGCTACATTTTTTATAGTATAAGTCTTCTACTATATATACTATAAGGGCTTTGTAATAGGAAAAAGATTTTCTCTGGATTTTGCCTGGAAGCTAAACTCTTAGGACTTACAGGAGCCATAATTATATCAGAAAAAGATCATACAAAAAAATCTTTACTGTCATTTGGCGAGATCAGAAGAATCGTGATTCAATAACCCATGTATACGGTAATTTAGATTTGCCAAATGTCAAAACAACGTTTATGTAGAACCGGACATATTTTATAACGCATAAATGACTGCCAACTTACAATACACCTTACACTTTATGTTTTTAGTATCACAAATTATATTTTATTCTAAAATTTATTTTCACAGTATTTTTTGAATTTATCGAAACTGTATAAAATAAACAACTTTTATAAAATTATGAAACATTTCATAAACATCATGATATATTTCTAAGAATAATGTGAAATGTTTTTATTTTAACTCTGCTAACTTACAGGTTAACAACTTTTTGCTCCCATATTCGCAAAGTTAACATATTTAAATTTTGATGATAAGAAAATCGCTATGAATAAAAACAAGATTAATATATTTTTTCAAATAATCTAATGGTAATGGTGGAAATTTAAAGGAAATATTTGAGATTTACAAAATGTTATACGCATAGCTTAAATAAAAATCTGTTTCGGGGTAAACTAATCGACATGACTTACAAAGCAAATATTAGCTACTATGCAGTTATGCTCAACACGGGGTTAACGCAAATATTCAATTTTTATTTTCAATACACACTTTTATTTTCAACTCTAGTTTTTGATTTTTTGCCTCGTTATCAGAAGTTTTAAATCAAAATGTTATTTCCATAAAGAATGTTCAACTTTTTTCACTTCTAATTTATTATTGAAATTTGATCCTAGCAGTAATTTCTCGTCGCATAACAATTTTATGCATTTCGTTCAGTTTTTTACTGAGGTTACCTCAAAAGCAGTTGCCCATGACTCGGCGACTTACACTTTGGTGTGTTTAATGTCCCTCGTTTAAAAAGAAAAGTGCATTTGAATTGAAATTATTATTAATGAAAATTTTATATGATAAGTACAATTAATGGCAAAATTTCCTCTATAACTAAACGCTATCCAATTTGAATGACCTTTTTACACTTAATTAAAAATATCCAAAGCCATGATTCAACATACTATTTTCGTATTGCGATGTCCGCTGCATGAAATCTCAGTATGGATTTATTTATTGGTTAATTCTCCAACCGATGAACAATGGATTCCCTCCAACAAGAAGTCTGCACGAGCCAAAATTTTACAAAATTACCCGGTCTGAGCTCGAAAAACTCAGGCCCGAGTCTAATACCGCGCTTGTTACCTCTTTTCGAATACTTTTCCCCCAGATTATCTCCGAAAGTCCTTTTTTTTAGCTCACCGAGGGATTTGAAATCCTCAATTTGGTATAGTTTGAAATCCTCATTTTGGGTAGATGCCCGCAGGCCAGGCCCGGGCCCGTGCAGACCTCTACCTCCAACGCATTCAATTTGAAAAACAAGACGTAATGATAGCGATTCGTTAACCGTCAGTCTAGTCTAAGCGTCGTCATTTGATACTTAATATATTCTTAAGAAAAGATTGAGCGACTGAACAACAACTGGTCCTCGTAGAAAAATTGGCGTTAGAATTACAATGTATGCTACGCATTCGTGGCATTCTTGGTGTAAAAACATACCGCTGTTGTGTTGCACATTATTGGAAATTATATCATAGCACACAAGTTCCATAAGTTTACCATAAATGCCTTACTTATGTGCCCCGGGTGGCGACTGGCGAGTAACGAATGGCTTGAAAACATTTTTCTAATATTCACAAAGTGATTGCGGCAACCGAGAGTAGACTACATTATACGCAAGCGGAGCTTTTTGATCGGCCGTCGAGATAAAAAGCTCCAAGTTGGCGAGCTATCGTTAAAAAGCCCAGTTTTAAAAATTCCTTCGCTTTTAATTACTTCCGTTTAGTAAAAGCTATGTCAAAAATTTTCTTAATAATCCACAACGTTTTATTACAATGGCTTATTGCGACGATACGACGTGAAATTGAGAAAGGAAAAATATCTGCATACTTATCGTTAATATTTCCTCAAAAAAGATATTTTTACAAATAGGCCACGCAAATTTTTTGGAAAAAATATTTCGTGACATTTTAAAATTTCAAGAACAATGTTATTAATATTAAATTTGAATCGTTAAAATTATAAAGGCAAATCCCGGGTCGTTAGTGACAAAATCTGTGTGAATGTACATAATTTGAACGATTCAAATGTAATATTGAAATTTCACCAAGCACCTTCAGTCTAAATCTTAAGTTATTATTATTATTGATTTTCGTTCTAAAATACTAACTTTTAACAGTAACAAATAATATTTTTTTGATACAACTTTTATTGGAATTTAGAAAATTTGAAATTCATTCAGCTATCTCGTTGTTTAATGAATAAAATTTAGTTTTTAATATTTGATAGGTTGCTCAACATATTTTATCAACATAATATGTAATATTCTTATAAATTTCATCAAATTATTATTAGCTGAGGTTATAGAAAGTAAAAATAAATCGGTATGCGTAAAACTTCCATAAACAATATCCAGTGGCGGATTAAGCACATGGGAGGCCCCAGGCGCAATCAAATTTGGAGGCCCTGTTTTTCGGAAAACATAAAATCGTCAGAAAATTCCAAGTAAAATATTTAAAATCTAAACGAAAATTATTATAAAAGCAATTTTTGAAGCCCCTAAGAGTCGGAGGCCCCAAGCGTGCGCCTCTTGCGCTTATAGGATAATCCGCCACTGACAATATCTCTACACCTTTTTTCCCAAAACATAATACAAAATTCTTTCAATAAAAAAACTTCACTTAATAAACTAAAATATCTTTCATACAACACGATTTTTCCACACAGGTTTTTGGTTGAAAATTGATACAAACTTTGGACTACATTGTCTTGCAATTTTCCAGTCATTTAAATCTTACATGTTTGCTCATATAGCAAATTTTCTTTTCCTTAAACGTGTTCTTTGCGTCGTTTATATATAAAGTCAATTGCAAGTAATCTTTACTTAATTAATGCATTCTTTGAAAGATTAACATACTAGTATAACTCATAATCAATTCTCTAAGTTAGTTTCTCTTCCTTATTACTCTTAATCATGATACGAATTAATCATATTTAAGATGGGTGTCGTAAAACCCTTAACTGCAGTTTTTGAATAAGCAATGTTTATTAGAAATCATTAATTCAAAAGTGGTTATTGCGAAAAATAAATGTTGAATAATTCGATTTACGTAACAGTATTTTGGTCACGATTCGAGCCTTAGTTTAAAAAATACCGGTAAAATGACCTGTATAAAATTTGTATATTATCTTTAAATTATAACTTCATTTAATGCATTTTGGACAAACAGTTATTAACAAAATATTGTTGTGGTAGGTAACTATTGTCAGCATATTGCATTGCATTGCAGATGCAATTCTACGCACCTGCCGCTTTTTCAAGCACTCGATATGTTTACATAACTACCGTCGACTAGCATTACTGCTTTCTTTAATCTACTTTGTTTTAAATAAACATTGAGGTTTATTTTATATTAAAAAATGCTCATTTTACTTAAAAATAAATAAACCTTTTTTAAGATTGAGTATATTTATACATTTTTGTCTGCATACTGGTTTTCAAATCACATGATATTTTCACTTTTACATGAAATTTGTAAGTGGTATTATTTATATTTTATTTTTTTCAGCCATACTTGCTCACAATTTAAACTAAATAAGTGGACTTCAAATTAAACATACCAATTCATATTCAATAAAAACATGTTCAAGAGTCAAACCAGCAACCCGGCACCTAAACTGGTGACCGCAATACCAGACGAAAAAGCAAATTAAACAACGGTGTTTTGATATTTCCTGCAAAACATCATTATGAAAAAATATTATACATCAAAAGTTTTATTTCTAATAATTAAATATGAAAACAAAAAGCTAGCTTGTCAATGCTGGAATCTGTAAATCTTGATTAGATAGATCTTCTGGAGCAGATTTTTTTTATCTCAGATTAATATAATACATGTTGGATAATTAGTCATTGAATAAATAGAATTATGACGTAATTAATACCAGTATTTTGCATTTTTAAACCAGTATTGAAATCGAAACGACAGTCGAAATATTAAGATCCTGCTGCCATAAATTATGATATTGCAATTTCTAACTAGGACGATAGCCAAAGAGCACTCACTACCTAGATATTGATTTAAAAACTGTGATTATAAAATATCGGCAAAGCAGTTAAACATTAGTTCTTATTCTAGTATAGTTATAATCTTTACGTTATTTTTAATAGTTGAAGACGACGAGTTGTGAAAAAAAATGTAACAAACCCTAGTGAATATTGTTTTTATAGCAAAATACATTAAAATAGTTCTTTCTCATTTTGTATTCGAAAAAATCCAAAAGATTGCAGATTTTTTCTTTCTTTCTTGACTGACTTACCAGTATGAAAAAATGACACGGGTAAAGAGGTTTTAGGCAAAAGGGTTCGAATTTTTTCGTCTTTTTTTTCAATAATACGAAAAATGAGTCTTTCTATTTCTTGTGGGAGAATATTATGTTAGGTTACAGACATTTTAAGAGCAGTGTAAATATAGTTGGCCGATGGTTAGTGGCTTTACATAAATACTATTTTGACGACTATGCGCGTAAAAAAGTCATATTATTTTATGAGTATAACTTAAGAACTTTAGCGAAAAAATCCCTTTGTATTTGATCATAATTTTATACCTCTTAGAAAAAAAAACAATTTTTTTGTAACATTTGTGTTTTTTTTTTACATTCAAAAGATTTATAAAATTTAGTTGCTTCTTTGAAAGTTGATAAAACTCTACTGAGTAATTTGAATATGGCGCCAATGATCAGCTTGTCTTGTAAATTCATAAATAAACCGCTACGATAATTTTTCTTCAAAAGAAATCTGTAGTGAAATTTAGATATATCTTCATAATGAATCCATACCGTCCGTTCACATCTTACAATAACTAATTCTGTTGAAAATCATTTTAATTAATATTGAATCAACTGGCCAATGACATAATTTGTCTTCATCATCTTTACTTCATCATTTATAAAACATTCAATTTCAAAAATTTATATTACTTATTTTTTTACATATTCCCTGAATTTGTTACTTAAGAAGTATTAAGTATCAAATTTTGGTGGAACTGCATTATATTTACCAGAATAAAACACATTTTTTGTACAAAAATAATAACTCCATACAATGATCATGAATACGAAGCAAGGATACGTAAACCAGCCCTGATCGTTGTATAAATTGTGGAATTACATACCGCAAAAGCCCAGTAAGGATGTATGGTTTTTAGCCTAACGGAAGAAAAAACAAGCAACACCACACTATGTTTAATATTAATTTTAGGTCCAGAACCGACCACACAACTATTCTCTTGACACCTCTCTCTCTCTCTCAATTTTTCACACCTGGCAAATGGAAAATAATAATATTAAATGAACAGCGTAATGCAAATGCTTACCTCTTTGACTTTTTTGTAGTGCCTTGCATTAGTAGTGTGTTGAAAAATCAATGATTCAAATAAACACTTCACGTTGTCAATAACAAAACTTCCAGACGCTCAATGGATTCTCCTTTGCAAAGTTTGGGGAAAAATCGTTGAAAAGGAGAGTATAATCTGAGGATCTAAGCATCCGGGAAGTGGATGTGTGGTTTTCCATAGTTCTGCTTAACCTTGATATTCAAACAAATCTCTTCAATCTTAATATTTAAAAAAAAAACTATACATATCTAAAAAGCGTTAATGACAAGTGTTACTGTATACAAAAACTAGTTTGAATACTCGGCGTGATGTTTTATACATTTTTTTCGTTGCGATAATTTCTTTTATCAAAATAATTACACCATTTTGCTTTCCTAAATATGCAACACTTTGAGTATAATTTTCAATGGAGTTACACCGAAATTCAATTGCTATGGGGATATGCAAGGCTTTACAAATCGTGTTAAAAGGTTGAAAACATACAGTCCGCAGACTTCCTTCTTCACACTGCAGGGTTTTTTGGGTTAAGTGTTCCGGCATGCGACTAGAAGGATTCGCTTTAATGTGCGGCCCGGTGGAATAATTCATATGAGATTTTTTACAAGACGTGAGCACTCATATTTCAAAAAATGAGAGATTAGTTTTGATAGCTTTAATTTTATCAAAATTCGGTAAAATATGTAGCGCAAAAAAATATGAATAAAAATTGGTGAAGACCATCAAAGTAACAACAATAGTTTATTTATAATTTAATAAGGTCTTTTGATTCAGCTTCTAAGAACATAATTTCCCTAGAGCTGAGATTTCTTCTATTTCTGATGACTCAACATTTTTTTACTCAAATTTAATGAAGTATCTGACATTTTATTAGACTTTTTCGATTTCATCTGAAATTATTACACATTTCATCACATGGGATTTGAAATAAAATCAGATATCTCTTTCGTTAAAAACATTTCTAATAACTCTTATAAAAAACTGATAATACATGATCATATAGATAGCTTAATTTAACCACCAAGCAAATGAAGGAAAATTCATTAAAATATAATTATACCAGAAAAATTAGAATTTAAGTCAATTTAGTCCCACTATTCATATTTTCTACCTTTATTCGTAAATTCTTTTCAATGCGAATTGTTTATTATAACCTTTAAATTTTATTATGATTTGTATACATAACACTGTTTTATTGATCAGTTGATTATGCTCGTCATGAGTGAAACCGGTTCTTATCATATTAAATAAAAATAGTATTAGTACAAATAAGTATTTTATTTTTTGAATACTTTTAATACATTAAACATCTCTCAGTTATCGTAAATCACCTTCAATAGGGTTATGTGGGCACATTTATTTATAAAATAGTGGCCACTGCTCACATTAGGGTCTAATATTTGGTGTCATTATGAAAATTTTAGTCTTGGCTCACAGGAAAAACCTTACTTACTTTATCATGTGGAGTGTGAGCTTTTTCATGATGATATAGCTACTGTAGAAGATTGAAAATTTAAAATATTCAACAAAAAGTGTAAAAAATATTTTCCACTTGCTTGGTTAGTTTTTCTTTGTCATTCAATTTTAAGGAGCATTAGTATGACAATGCTTAGTATTGTTCTTATAACTAGCAAATTCCCCGTTACTTAATCCGTTACATTAACCCTTGTTAACTATTCTTTTATATGTATTGAAAAAAAAATATTTCTTTTGTTAGAATTGATATGGTCTTTGAAAAAATCTTTTTTCAGAATCTTCTTGGTTGTAGATTTTGTTTAAGTATGTACACACACCAACTACTTGGAAGTGGGGGAAAAACAGGAAACTATCGATAAGCCTATTCATTTTATTAATATAGCATTTTATCACTCTGTCAAAAATTTCCCAAATTGTAATTATGTTTGTAATAACTTTCAATCACCACTATAGATTTATTAATCTGGGATGACTTTTTAATTATATGTTACATGTGTTAAACATTTTAATTTTGTGTTATTTTAGAATCACTTTTAATGTAATTGGTAATTTACAACTTTTCATTTTTGTATAAAAAGCATTGTTCAATTATATTTCTTATCAGTTGACAATGCTCGCAATGAGCGAAACCGGTCATGACCTATTAAATAAAGTGAAATGAAGTACAAAGGAATATTGTGTTTTTATTAACTTAGCTAGTGCTCGCTAACACTTTTATTAACATCGCAGTTTTGGAGTGTTGATACCCAATTTATATTATCTATAGCTTTGTGCATACCTAGTTTATTTAATTTCGAATTATTATAAAACTTACATTACGTTGAAATCTACATAGAAGGTTTAATTCAAAAATATGTTTTACAATACTTAGTTATAATGACTGGTGTCGTCATGTTTATTCAGGTTAAAGCTGTGGTTTTTTTTTATTGTCTTCACAAAAACTTTTGAAACCTTGCTTTTCCATATTATATTAAAAAGTTTAAAATGAGTCGTCTGGTATCAAATATTAAATACGAAACGGATAAGAAGAATGATTGAGAATGACTCGGCAAATGAAAATGGCAGCATTTTCTATTGATTTTTTTGTAAAATATGTTTTATCAAAATGTTTCAATAGCTGTTTCCTGTCTGGAGATAATTCGATATAACAAAACAGAATTTATAAACACAGAAAAATTAGCAAAATGGATACCTAATGTAGTACTGTTTTTAGTAAGATTCAACTGTGATTAAAATATACTAAGTGATGTGATTAAATAAATAAATCTTCGTTATTATTATGTTATGTTTATTACGACGATTATATTTATTAAAGACTTAGAAATGGTATTAAAAGTCAAATTGTATAAAATATATAACAGAACATGGGAAACAAAAAATACATTTATAGCTAAAATATTATATACATTATTATTCTTCTTGATTTTATTTCCCAACACTAGTAAAAACAACATTAAAGTATTGGCTGTAAGAGCTCGATATACCATTCTATAAAACTGCTTTTTACCTAGCCAATATCAATGGGTTATATTTAATATTTATTATTCTAGGGGTGCGTTCTAGTACACAAACCCCTGGGGCAGACAAGCTAAGAAATTACGCTATGTAAAACAACAGATACGGTCGAGTAACAGTTTTTGCGGTAAAAAAACTTATATGTTTCATGAAAATATTTACATTAGCTTCCGAAACAGGATTATTTGTTTGTTTAAAAAACACAGAATAAAAAGGATGCTTTCATTCTAAATTGATATTTTTTATATATTTTCACCAACTTGATAGAAAGAGAAATTCAGCACATGTACTCATAATGTATAAATAATCAACATTAACCGCATATTATTTTGGACCGTCATCCTGCGACACATTGCAAATTTTGTTGATATGTTTGAAGCACCAGTGAGTGGATTTGTGCAATTTATCTATTATACTTAGCCAGCTACACTTTCATGCTATTTGCTTCATGACAACATGCGCTATCTTCATTCTCTTTTTGTAAACATAATAAAAATTGTAATGGCATACATTTCAAACCGTAAAAACTTAAATTGACATTAAGTAAAAAGTTTTTTCTCAGTAAATAATTATCTTTTTAATGATAATATAACTATAAACCAAAGCCAGTCCCTTTCTGGGACCAAATGAACACATTGGTAAGTACCGGCTTTCATTAAAATTGGCGTAAACGTAGCTATTTTTAACTGCATGTTTCTTAGATTATTTGTGAAATCTAATCGCATTGCTTTAAATCTTTTATATTATTTTACAACAAAAAATTATCTTCAACATAATATTGTGCCATTTTTAGCAACTGTACCGTTTCAGATTTTTGTATTGATTTCTACTCACAAAGTGATATAATTCCGCTGCTCTCAATAGAGTTTTACCCTTATTTTACCAAAAAGCATACACACATTTTTGTAGCCTTCTTATGAGAAGCTTTATTATAATTGAATGTAAGCACTTTTAAATACACAAGTATTTTCAATACAATTTACGTCTTTTTTGAAATCCATGTCCGTTTTCAATGTGGAGGATATGGTCTTCTAATGACAATACCTCATCAGAAATTTTCCATTACAACTGCGTGATAATCAGTTTTTAATCCTCTTGTTTTTTCGAAGAGAGTAAATATGGAAAGGATAAAGTAAATCAAAAACTGTTCGTAAGCTAATTGGAAGAGCAGAGGGTATTTGAAGACATCACAAACATCCATGCTTTTGAACAAAATCGATAAGTCCGGCATGGAAGCCAACGACGTTGACCTTTGTGCTATTGATCCGACAATGCTATATTGATACATGTTACTATATTAATAGCCACAAATAAAACGATTCAGTTAATTGTCGAAATTTTATTTTTAAGATTTTAAATTATTCAGTCATCGATAAATGTTTTATTACGTAATCAAAATTTATACATCAAATTCTTAAATAATGAATATAATTTCTTTTACTAGTTGTTTGTTCCTATCGATTTTTTAGTTCGATAATTAACATTGTCACGAACTTTATTTTCATCAGTAGGTAATGTTTGCGATTAGTAAAACCGTTTTGAAATATAATAAATAATGTGGAGTTTCAGTAAAAAGTGTTGTTTTTTTTGAAAAATTGTAAATATATTGTTAAAGCGGAAAAATATATACAAGGGCTAATCAGTTTTTATTTATAACAAAATCTATTTGATTTGCTCAAATATGTCTTAAATATTGTTTTTGAGATTCAAAAAAGAAAAATAAAACTTTTTCATATCATATGCTGTTATATTTATGTCGTATCCATGACTTCAGATTAAGGGGTTAAAAGTAGGATAACAAAAGAAACGGCTTTCGGCGGGAAAACGCTGCGGTTTTTGCACGTACTCGATGATCTGCATACTGAATTTGAATTGGAGAATGCTTTGATATGGTTTTGAATGTTTTTTCATTGAAAGGGGGAATTCCGGACGTATTCGATTATTGTTCAATTTGCATTTATGATAATTTGATTTCGTTATATAGATATTTGTACTATTTGATATTTCTGAATTGTAATTTTATGTATTGTTTGATTTCGAATCGAAAATTATTAATTACCTATTTATATTTTTTTGATAAACAAACATGAATTTTTATTTTAGAGTGGCACTACGACAAATGTTTTGCAAAAAACTCAAGCAAAGGCCGAATGTATAATAAATAAAATACTTATTTAAACTGACTCCATTTTTATTTAATATTATCAGGAAATGCTAGAGACTACTTTATTCTTTCAACCGGGTGAACTCCGTCGTTTAAAGATTCTGCTGACGATCATCTATGGGTAAATGTTTATCAATCGGAGTGAAACTACAAGACTATATGAGTTGAGAGTGGAGAACAAAAAACATTGAATGTACCTGGCAAAACCCTTGAGTATAGGTCCAACATCGTAATATTTTCTACAATTTCCTATGCATTATCAAATATCAAGTCTATAAAAACAACGATGAAATTTGAATTCAAATAATTGAAAACCATTTGTCACAAATCAATTTTTTTTAGGAAAGGGTAAAAACTTGTAGTCTTATATCAGTATCTTGGTAGTCAAAGACATTTATACTTACCCAACAATGAAGAGTAACGAATAAGCTTTGAATGCTCTATTTTAATAGCTAGGTGTAGCAATAGCTGATCACTAGTCCTGTTCCAGCCTTATCCTTCTTTCCCTACTACTCACTTTGAAAAAAAAATGAGGTTGAGCAACTGAGTAACAAACAGTTCTCATAGAAAAAACTCCTGGTGAGATTATGAGGCCATATGTCTTACATTAAGAGCGGACATGGATAAAAAAAATGACCCTTAAAGCGATACAAATCTTAAAAATATTAAGGTTGTTTTATTTTAAAGAAATATGTTTGATTAGAGTTGGTAAAACATGGTGAATTAAAACTGAATTTACTCATCACTATGCACTTAAGCTTGGAAAGTTGTCTTTTAAGTCTCTCAATATAAATCGGACATGTTGAACTATAAACGATCTATCAATATTATATATTATACTAAAATCTAGATGGAAATAGCACCAACAGGCAATATTCATTTTATACTCACTCAAACACATACTTACACTATCGTTTAGTTACAACTATGTTCCTTGTACGCATGTGATAGACAGATTAATTAAGTCAACTATCTATATATTAATTGTCGATAATGTTGGCCGAGTGTTGACTAATTATTTGTTTGTATGTCTGCGATTTCGCTTTTTCGATGACGTCAAGAAAGATGGTCCCCTCCCCTTCCCCCGCTCCACTGTCGCCATTTTTTTATTCACACTAAAGACATATTTTTTCATTACACTGACATTTGAAGAAGCACATTTTGTGTCGTGGATTTTTTTTTGTCGTGGATTCGATACACCGAACTTTGAATTATGAGCCAAACGCTTTACCGCTGGATTTAAAGAGACGATAAAAATAGATTATATATATTAAACATTCGAAAACGGAACTTTATTTGCGATTCAAAGTGACTTCGAATGTTTATATTAAAAATTCAAAAATGGAATATTGTGAAATCTGTCAAATAAAGAGTGTGGTCTACATTTACACCTGCAGTATTATGTGATGAATTCAAAATAAACGAGTTAATAATGTAGATCTCTATGGTATGATACATTATTGTATCTCTTTTAAGGTGTTTACTGTCAATACTTAGTGGAATGGCATTATGTAAAATAAAAATAATAAAACATTTTTAGTACTTTTTCCACATTAAACTTATTGGATCAGGACTGGTTTCGCTCATTGTGAGCATTGTTCCCTGATAAGTAATACAATGAAACAGTGATATTTACACAAAAGTTAAGTAATAAAAACAAGGTATGACAAACAATTGGTATTACAAGTAAGCAAATAAATTGTAGCAAAATACAAGAAAAATAAACTATAAATAAAAAGTTGAAGACCTCTTAGCATTTTTGATGTAATAGTAACTTTTACTTACTTACTGAAAGTAAGTCTGTCTGAGGATGCCTCTGAAATAAGCGAAACACGTGTCACAGTTTGTAGCACAATACGTGGAATAATCTAGTTTATTTTGTATTATTTTATTTATGCTTATTTATTTAATAAACTTTCACATAAAATTAATAGTTGATAGTTTGCACAAAAAATAATTGAAAACGTAATTGTACTTAAAAGTCAAATGGAAAAGTTTCACCATTTTTATATTTGGCTCACTTCGACTCTTAAAGGCTCACATATTTATATATATTCCTAAAAACAAGCTCCGTTTGGCGAATTAGTAAAGATTATTTATTCTGATTTATTTGATAAGTAAGTATGCGCCGCCTGTGTAGCCGAGTGGTCAGCGTTGTTGGCTTCGGTTACAGAGGGCACGGGTTCGAATCCCGGTACGGACAGTTTTATTAATTGATTTTTCAATCGATTTATGAATTTCTGTTCGAAGGCATGAATGTATGTGATGTCTTGAATTCCCCCCTCCCACCCATCCTATCCTATGAACTGGGCGTATCGAGAGCGATTAGCTTACCACTAGTCCTGTCCTAGCTCTATCCTTCTATCCCTACTCTCTTTGGAAAAAGAGAGGTTGAGCAACTGAGTAACAAGCAGTTCTCGTAGAAACACTTCTGTTGAGATAAACTCTATTAGGAGTCCATATGCTCCATATTGGGAGCGGACATGGAAAAAAAAAAGTATGCATTTGATTGTTACATGTCACAAAATTTGTATTTTTTTTTAAAATGCAGTATTTATTTATTTCAGAAAAGACCATTATCACTAGGTACAGAATAGACCTAGGAAAATTTTTAAAGACATTTTATCATCGAAATCACTTATAATTATTGAAAGGCATAACAAATTTAATCGTCGACATCTGATATATGATTCAGATGATGTAAGTCGCGTGCCTTTTGTAAAAGTAAAATCGCAGCTTCACATAATAATCGCTACTGTTGACCACTTAACCTCAAAACCCAATCCGTACAGACCTTCTGTCTAACCTCTAGCGACGACTAGTAAGAAACAATTCGTATAATTAAATTAGTTATGCTTGCGGGCTGTGGAAGGATACGTCTTAATATCTGAAAATGTTGCATTTTAAGTGCGTGTAAAGCAAATCACTTCCCGTTGCTTCGAAAACTTTACATCTGTGTACTCAGCTTCAAATTTAGTAATTTAATTAGAATATTGAAAGCGATAAGCAAATATCTGGAGGCTCTTAGAAATGAATCTGGCTTGACAAGACGTCAGTCTTATCTCAATTAACTCTGTAGTCGATGTCAAGAAGTCCTATCATCAACGTTTACATTAATTAGATTTGAAGTGTTAAGTCAACGTTATCTGTCTATTATAAGTACCAAACAAAGACATGACTTTCTGAATGCATAATCTGATATATAATATTATAATCAAAGAAGTTAATTAAATTATAATATGTAGTGTATAAGCCTACAATCTAAATAACATGATCGTATTATCATGATATAATATCTAAATAAAATAATAATGGGTAATTTGGGGTTATATTATACATATATATAGAAATCTTTTCCGCTCCCAATGTGAAACATATGAAGCGACTACTTTCAAAACTGGCTAAAACGACTTTTGGTAGTTATGAGAAAAACAGGAAAAAGTGATCCTGGTCAAATTAGTAATCTCTGTGTATATATTATGATGTTATTTGTACATTTTAACAAGTATGCAAGTCGAATATTTGTCAGGGTACGTATCACTTTGTTGATTGGTTTATACATTTTAGGACTTAAATATTAAAATTTTACACGTTGATTATTTAAGGTGGTTTCAAAATTAACCTTAAATTTTGATTAGAAATATTTAGAGATATTGAAATTTTTGAAAACTAAAACTTTTGAAATTATATAGGTAAAATATTTTTGTCTTTATATATGTATATGTTATACCATACTCAAAATTGTTCGGAAACAGTTTTACTCGGTTTTTATAGTAAGCGTTTCATATGGCCACCCAATGAAGATATCTCAACAGAAATTTATCTACCAGAATGATTGGGTTAGAGTGGGGATAACATGGATAGAACTAATGGTTAGCTAACCGTTTTCACGACATTTTATTATCTCAAGATTTGAAGGGTAGGAAGGAATTATTCGACATCACAAACGCCCATGTTTTCGAACAGATATTGATAAATTGATAGAAAGAAAACCGTTCTTATCGATACTTTAACTCGCGGCCGCATTTAATTGGTGAAATGGTTTGGAAAATAGGTTACAATTTCCGTATCTTTTCATATTTTCAATATATAACATAAAATATTTATGAACACCGAATTTTCAATTTTTGATACGATACTTTGCCAACGATGTCAACTTTTAAATTTTTGAATAAGATTTTCCGGTTAATGTTGCTATCAGTGTATCGGCTATATTGGAAATCCCGGAAAGGTGACGCTATTAGATTTAACGAGGCATTTTTGGTTCACGGTCTGTTTACTCGATGTTATAACAATCCTTCGGCTAACCTGTACTTCAGAATGATGCGTTACCCATTCAAAGTAAACATTTTTCTTTCAAATCTCCTATAAACGTTAAGCAGATATTTCCTAAGCTATTTTTTGAAAATTTTCAATGATAATGTGTGGTGATTTTTTTAAACTCTAAATATATTTTTTACTCAAAATTTTAACAACCACATCATTAAGTCAAAACGCAAGAGGCTTAGCCAAAAACTAATTAATATTACTACACCATTTCTCATACTTAAAAACTAATTTTATTCCTACCCCATAAACAAGCTAAGGTCTGATTGAGAATATATTACAAAAAATAAATAATTCATTTTTCTATAGAAACAAATGAACATAGATGTATTTTATCATTATTAACTAAATGTTGAAATTATTTTTTAAGTTGGATTTTAAAAAATATCAAAAAAAAAACAAATAGACAGCAATTCATTGTTTTTTTTTATTAAGGTATCTTCCCATGCACAAGTAATTGTACTTTTTTTGTAAGTTATAGAATCAAAATTATAGCAAAAAAATACAAAGCACTCATTAACACACTTTTCAAAAAAACAAAACGCATGTTGTACATATTATAAACAGATATCTATGTGTACTTACCATGGTTGATTAAAAGTATTTTTTTAAATCCTTGTCCGTTTACAATGTGGAGCATATGGCCTCTTAATAGAGTTATCGCAACAAAAGTTCTCTTGCAAGAACCGTAGATTACTCAGTCGCTCAACCTTTCTTTTCAGAGAGAGTTGTAGGGATAGAAGAATAAGGCTAGGACAGAACTAGCTGTCAAGTAATCGCTCTAGCTACACCTAGTTATAATAAATGTTTTAGATTATTTTGAAGAAAGCTTTTTTCATATGTAATATTCTGATTTCAATTCGTTCATGCTTATACTAGTTTAAATACATATTTACCGTGAGTAAAATTACCACTGTAATTTCGGGACTTTTAACAGATTACCAGCAAGTTGCAGTAAAAAGCTCACCATTCACGGCCGCTTTGTGGTAGAGTTATCGCCTTCCATTCACGGAGTGTTTGTACAACCATTCTATTTCGAAGCTCTGAACGTCGAAAGCTTTGATCTCTTCTCTATTGGCAAAAATGAACGAAAAAAAACTATTTACTTTTGTTTTGCAGCTTACGGAACGACAAGAGTTTTATATGGAAGCTTTTTTCTCATTCAAAAATGAAAGAAGAAAAAAAACAAAAATTAGTCGAAGAAAATATAAATATTTATTATGACATTTGTTTGTATGTTCAAAGAATATTTTTTTTTTTTACATTCTAAATATGCTTAAACACTATGAAAAATACCGATCGCTGATTGGCTATTTCTATTTATATCATATTATTTATTTAATAATGTGAGCTCAACAATTGATAGTTTACCAGTTTTATCCAGTGTTTAAATTTTAATACCCATTTGTATATATTATATGAAATGAAGGATTTATATTTTTTTTGCATACTTATCTCAAAAATATCAATCATGGATATTATGAGTTTTGATACCAAGCTCCTCAAATATTAAATTGTTTTTAATTTGATTGATACAATATGGTATCTCTGTTCTAGGGAAGTACAACATTATTAGTAAATTTCAGTAAAAAATTAACAGTATTCTTCTAAAACTGCATGCAGTAAAAAATGTATTAGAATTTTCCAAACGCTAAGCTTTCCTTATTTAGAAACTAAGATGCTTAGATTGTCTTTGCATTGGTATATTGATTTATTACCCGTATAAAAAGTGAAAAACAATAATCCATCAAAAACTGCACTGTTGTACATAACTGAAAGTGGCGGGGTTAGATTAATATTTTTAATGTAAGTCGCTAATGAATGAATATTTAATTTGGGATAAAAAAACTGAACGTTCATTACATACATGCTCTCTATGGCAACTATTTTGCAATATTTATTGAGAAATAAGTTTTTTTCTGACAAAAATACTATTTTGCCATAATCTTATCTAATAAAATAATCTGCACATTATTGATTGACTTGGCATTTACTCGGAAGAATTCCTTTATAAAAAAATCACCAGATTGCTTATCGTTCTTCGAAACACTAGTCATATTTAATAAGTGCAATACTATAATTGTTATTTGAATTGGAATGTAAGAGTGAATAACATGATGCATTGTGAATCTCTTCAGAGCCAGTATATATATAGCTGAGAAAAATGTAAGTTTAATCATAGTTCTGACGATGGCGAAAGCCGAAATAGCTATCAATGAATAAATAAATACGTTGCTATTTTTACCTTACTATTAATCTGCACGTTGTTAAAATGTCTCAATATTGAAGTACGTACACTCATCTTATTATTGGATCATATATTTCAATTTCAGGAGAATTGTTCACTCATTAACCACTAATCAGTGTGAATAATTACTTTGTATTCACTAATTTATAGAGAGAAGTTCTTCGTATAATATATAGCACCCCTAGAACATCACCGCCACAATCCCAAAAGTCATGTTCGAGTAAATTGCGTTTGGAATTTTCAACCTCCTTTGTTTCTTTTGCTCAAAGTTTATTAAAATTCAACTGAAAGAGACCATCTGGATAATACAAGCATGTATTATGATTTTAGAATATAATGAAAATAGCCATATGTTTCAATTATGGAAATGAATCCTCAGATATGCTAAAAATATTTTAGATTGCTATTATCGATACTACGTTAGTACCTACTAGAGCAGAGTTTGCCAAAAAATGATCCACGGAACACTGCTGTTCCGTGGGACCTAAATAGGCATTCCGCAAAAGTTTGGAATGTTAATATACGCTTTGACACATTTAAGCATCTTTTACTTCATATTAAAAATCGAGTGACGGGAAATACCCACGGATGCTTAAAACGTTTATTATATATATGTACAGGCGGAGATTTTGAATTAGTAACAGTTTTGTTTACACATATTTTAAAAATAATAAGTCGTTAAAAAACATATTTAAAAAAGTACTTTTACTATTACAAATTACATGACTTAAAAAAATTAACTGTGTTACGGTAACATTTCCAGATATTCCATTGCACAATACAATAAAGTAAAAAAAACACACTCAATTCTTGTTTCAAAGCGTCGGGCGAATGACATCTAATGAAGTCACAGTCGACGTCTTGGCTACCGCTGTACTAGAGAAGATATTATCAATATTATACTCAATAATGCACATACAGTTGGCATTACACAGTTACATTCACTACCAAAAATAGTAGTCTTTAGTTTTTGGGGGTGTTTTCTATGAGAGTGATATATATCATATGTTATCTACTTTTCAGTATTTTTTTTCTAAAAAAGTAAGCTCCCTCTTTTCGTTGTACAATAAATCAATTGAAAAGTTTTCTTCAGTAAATAATATGAAAGATGCTTGAAATTATCGCTTTCAACTCTGAAGTTTTTTTTTATCCTTTTCTGGAAAAAGCTTCGCTCTTAGGGGTGACAAAATGAAATGTTTCAGAGTATAAAAGAAGCAGAAACTTACCTCCTCCCGTGGGTAAAGAAGTTGACGCGAGCACGTAGTGATATTGGAAGATTATAGCGAAGACGATTCGTAGCCTCGTCAGCCCGAAGATAGGGGTAGATGACGTCACGGGGTGTGACCATCTCCTTTTACGCGTCGCCATGACAACGGTTTTCAAAATATCACTTACTTAATGCACATTAAAAACTTGTGCTAATCACACGAACTTTTCACTCGATACTAACATTTTTTTTTATGTTTAATTTTACACTCTTTGTTCATATATCTTTTTATCACAATATATTTTTTATTATTTATTAATTTTTGGAATAAGGAATAGCAATAACGTTTTGATTAATTTTGTAAAACAATAATCATGTTCAAATATTATCAATAGAATTTTTCACCGTAATTATCGATTTAATTTATTAGAATTTAAAACACAGCCTACTACAAATATTTGTTTTATATTAACGTATTATCGAATGCTGTTATATTGATTTATTTACAATACTTAAGCGAGTTGATTGTCTCCGGTAAAAGAGTTTTTGATTTAAATTATTAAGATACAATACTTCAAGTTATTTAAGCTGTGGTTTTTGTGTATTTCTTCATCTTCGTAATTCTACATAGCGCAAAGTTTACGTAGCAAAATTCTCCCACGAAACTTTCCGTCATACATTGTCTTTAATTAATTCCAGTAGGTTACTCGAGACCAAAAATTTTGTTCAATAATACAATGTTTCATATTTATGATTTAGCCCTGCGCCTAGATGATTGATAGCCTTTTTTCTCTCAAGCAGTGACCTCGATGTAGAAGTTATTTTGCCTGTGAAAATAAAAGAAAAAAAAAAACATTATAAATTATTAGAAACGCTCACATGTTTAATCCACACAAAACGTTTCGTGTATGCTTCGTTATGAAACTGAAACGTTTTATTTATATTTAAATTGTAGCATAAATGTATTTTTTATTTTTACACCAAATTGATATTTTGAATTAATTCTCCAACTTCTCGCAGTGACAAAGTTATGTAAATTTATATCATAGAAATACGATAGAAGCTATTTTTAATAGAGCAATTAACTATATTATTTTTTTAATTGAACTATTCATTATGGATTTAATTCTCGAAAAAACGAACTAATACGGATGAGAAAGTGTCCGCTCAAGCTGAAAGGCGGTTATATAATACAGTCGTTTTGCGATTGTTTTACTAAGAAACTTAATTTTGAAAACACTGCCAGTGATTTTTAATGAACGGATGTAAAATAATGTATTTACAAATATGAGATGTATATAGGCTGCATGTAATGTGACTTTTTGCTTGGTTAAATCATCAGTCAGCCAGCGTTAAAGCCATTTTTTGTATGAGCTTTTATCATTATCTTCATCGGAATGCTTAACATGTGTTTACTACGCACAATTTACTACACACAATAACATAAGTGTCACTTAAAGAATATTACGCAATATTTGAATACAAATTCACAATTCTATCTGAATTGAAGTTTGTATTTAAAAAGAAAAATAATAAAAATTCAGAACGTAAAGAAGAAGAGGAGAGTCTAAAAATAATTGAATCCTATTTTTTTATAAGCAATCCTTGCTCCCTTGAATGAATACTAACTTGGTGCCTCAACCAGAATTGCGTTATTTGGCCGTGAAATAAATATAAATTCCAAATAAATCTCTCAGTGGCTCTTTTATATTTATATATTTCAACAAAATTGCTTTAACCTAGTTCTGCATTTAGCTGACGATATAACAAATGGCAAAAATAAGTTTCGTGCAATAATTAAATCAACAGTCAGAAAATAAAAACTAGCTATAATTAACTCGCTCTGTTTGTTATTTTGTTAAGGTCACCGTTTTATTTTTCAATTTTTCTAGATATTAATAAACGGAAAGTATGCGGTATGGAAAATATTCAAAATTGGATTTTCGGATAATGCTGATACTCATAATTTCTTAATAAAGCGGTAAATTTTTTCAATTATATAAAAGCTCTCATAAAAACCTTGGGAACTTGATTTTTATATTTCTTCCGCTGCAGTCGTAACTTTTCTTTGGCTTCCGTAATAATAATTGTGCTTTCTCAGCAAAAATTCAAGAATTACGTATTCTATCGTTTTGTCCAACACGTTTAACTGCCTAAACGTTTTTGTAATATTTAACGTAAAGAACCTAATGCTGATTCACATAAAATGAAACAATTAAATTGATCCCTTGCCATCTATCGACGGCACTTAAGGAAACGTCTTTCGATCTGTGCGTCGTTGAGTTTTTGTACTTTTTAATATCTCAAGTAAAATTAAGTATTTAAAATACAATATCGATAAAAAGACTAATATTGAATCTTCTCCACACGTTTTAAAATAACTGAGACGTTTACGTAATCTACATTGGATTGGATTAATAATAAGTATTTTTTATGATGTTTAATGCATTTTATTAAATTTTCACGCGTCACATCTATTCAGAATATGAAAGAATGAGCATAGTTGGGAAATTTAATGTTATATTCCGAAGCAGTTATCTCAGACATAAATACAAAAATTAAGGCATGAGAAGAAAAATAACATTCTTGATATATTGCTATAACTAAGCTAAGAGAATGTTACAAATTTGCATAATAAAATAAACATTAATTTTACACCGGAAAATATTTTGTATCAGATATATTGACTTGTTTGATCTCAAATGAAGCATTTGGAATTCTTATGATATTTATATCAACATAAGTTTTTTTTGAGAATTGCTTGTTAATGTCTTTTTAGCGGACAGTAGAAATAGAATAAAATTCAAGTAAATTCATGAAATACATCACACCAAACACTAAACGATTTGCAGCGAAATACAAAATTGATCTTCTAAAACGTGGAATGTGTTACAAATTTAGACAAATTTTCATACAAAAGACTCTTTTATTAATTAAAGATTTTACCGATTAAATGTTCATAAATAGTCTTATTGAATGAATAAAACTTGTTTCATAGCACAAGCATAAACATTAAAATCTCTCTTTGTCAAATTAAATTTGTAGTGAATATATAAGTGTTTTAAATTACGTTAATCGAATACAAAAATATATATTTACTGTCCAGCTTATTATATTATAAATGAAATATTGCTTCAGTAATACCTCGATGTAGAAATTATGATTTGAAATGATTTTTCTACAAAAGGTATATGTTTAAAGTTTTCAGCACCAAGTCTGTTAAAAATCGGCATTCTTTTTAAAGAAAAAGTAAAGCGAAAAGTGTTTCAAAAGAACAACAACATTTTTTTATCGGACGTTAGGAAAAGCTTTCGCGATAAATCCCGCTGTAACTTTACATATTAGGTACTTCTCAAACATATGAAAAAAAACTTTGATTGATGCGATATGTTCCTGAATCGAAAGGATCAGCAAATCTATCACATTTTCTGGTAAACTCGTAACTTTGAATCGTTTCCAACATACGGCCGGGTTAAAGGTCAGGAGCTTTTTGAACAATTTGATACGTTTCATTAGTTATGGAAGTTCCACATCGCCTGGGAAATGGAATGGCTGGAAGTTTGACTTGGGATTTAAATCAAAATTGAGCACTTATTTGAACCGACATATGTACATTCACTAGTGTGCCTACGTATATAAAGTATTCAAATTTTTATTTCAAAATTTGAGTGCGCCCTATATTAATTCCTTATTCATATTTTATTATTTGAATCCTTGTCATTAAAAAAAATATTATTTTCATATGTTTGTAACATTACTGATTTTAGAAAATTATCACGCAATCGGTTGTCATCAAATCCAATTAAATATTATAAATAAATTGTCACAAAGTTACTACCGAATTCATCGAAAAAAACCATTAATTTATTTTTTAATGTTGAAACATAAAATTTGCAATACCAGAGATAAAAATAATAATTTCACTCATTCAACATTAAAAAAAATAACAAATAATGTATTGATTACGCATTGTTTTCGTTTTGAAAAAAAACCTTTGTTTGGATCTGAGGGGTTATATTTTCAATAAAAAATAATAGTTTGTTATTTAAAAAAAAACTTCAGTTACTTTTATGACTATTAACAGCGACTTTAAACCTTTCGTGAATCAATTTAACATAGATTTATGGAATTGTGTACATGTGCAAGAAGATTAATTTGCCATGTTGAAGTTTCACCAAACTTATCTGATCTTAAAAATGAGAGATATTGAGAGCGATAAGCTAACCACAAGTATTGCTTTATCCCCGTATTTGTGCCTGTATTCTCTTTAAAAAACGTGTACAAATTTATTGTCATACCACTTATTATTCTATGTATGCAGCTGTCATTTTACGACCGCCTTCCATAGCGCAATAACGATCCAGAAAATAAATGAATTTACTAACTGCACATGACCGATTTTTATCTGTTGATCTAGTAAAAAAACAATCATTTATTTAATAAAAAATGTCTGAATATATTTGCATTACAAATAAACATGCTACATGTTGAAGCGATACGATAAAACACATCAAACGTACTTTCAATTAATTTATCTTTTTTTCGAAATGTTCGCTTCGCCAAAGATTTGTTATGTATCACTATTTAAACGAGAAAAATACATCAACAGAAATTGGCGAATGCAACCAAAAGTGCAAAGCACACATTCTCAATCATTGGTCATGGAGTTTTTGGATCGCACTTGTCCGTTATGGAAAATTCAACGAACATGGAACAGGCATCATGCCAAAATGCACTCACTATCCACCCCTATTTTATACGATACGCTGTGCTTGCTAACACACTTCGGGATATTAAGATATATTACATCACATTTATACATTTTTAGAAATCAGTGAAATGCTTAAGTTATTATAGAACGTATCAAAATATTTTGTAATTTCATACTATTACAGATGAAAAAATGCTTAATAACAAACTTTCGTTTTCTTTCGATATAGACGTTGACAATATAAAGATTTTGGTTTAGCTTATCCCTAAAAAATTATGTCTGAAGAATCGTAAACGTGAATTGTTTCCTTGTCCAATGTAAAATTCTGCCTGGCAATGATAATGACTAGGGAATTCAATCCCGAGCCAAAATGTTGATCCCCGGATCCCAGGACTGGTCCCGAAATCAGTACATTTTTTTAAGAAATAAAAATTGATAATATTGGAGAAAAATAAATTAAACAATTTATTATACATTACATAACCAGCTGTAGGCTGCCAATGCGTTATCAAAAAGCCCTCTTAATCTCAGTTATTCGCAATGTACAGGTGAATGAATGGATTTTTAATTACTCGTAAAAAACTATGCGCCATAATATTAAACGAACTTAATATGCATACATTGTGTAAAAATACGCAATATAACTTAAAATAATTAATGTCAATATCTGAAAAAAGTATCTACTTACTTCACACTGCAAGAGTACCTAAGAGAACACTAAGCAATTTTAATATTATTTTTTTAGTCTACGGTTTCATTGTGAAAATAATAAGAACATTCAATAGAAATAGTCAAAGTGAGAATAGATTTTTAACTCTTGCAATAATATTAGTCGAAAAAACTTTTAGACAATATATCGAATGATGTGCGGTTATTGGTGACTTTTTTTAGTCGCATAAAGTCGGTGTGCGCGACACTAATATTTATCATACCGAAATATGTTTTAGTTGACACGTGTTTTATTACATAATTGATGTTTATAGAAAAATATAAGCATTAAATCACGCAAACAAACACTGCTATTGATAGCAATCATAGAAAACAAAGGTCCTGAAAAATTAATATTGTCGTAAAATGCATTAAAATATAGTTCACTAAAATGCTATGAAGAAATTTAATATGTTAGGCATACAATGACGTTTTTGTCTGCGGTAAGTCTTATTGCAAAGAATGTGAAATGCCACTCGATTTGAAAACCAACGCGTTTCTGTTTTATCAGAAAATCAATACCGAAAGTTTCGGGATCATGTCTTCTAATCCCGGGATTAAAATGTATCGAAAACTGTACGGGGTCCCGGATCCCTGAATTGGATTCCCTAGTGATGACATTCTGAAGAGCTTTTTGATAATCCGAAAGTATTACTTAAAATGTCTTATTAACCTTCGTAGACGTATGTGCGTTCAAATATGTACTTTTTTCTATGATTAAAGTTAATTTTTCGAAACATAATTGCCACGTATCTTTTTATCTTCTGTCACATTGAAAAAGTACTAAAAGCAAAATATTACCAACAAAAATTAAACATAAAAAAATGTAACAGTATTTAAATATTATTTGCAAAACAGGAAGGTATGTTCGGGAAGGTTGATGAAATTGCCTCATTTACGTCCTATATTTGGTTGAACTTTATAATTCATTAGGACTCGTAAGGATCCATTACGTTAACCCTTTTGTGTTCCCTTTAAAATAATACATCAAAAATTGATGTTATTTATTAAACAAGGAAATATTGATCACTTTTAAGGTGCTCACTGTCAATACTTGGTGGAATGGCATTATAATAAAAATAATAAAACATTTTTTTAGTATTTATTCCACGTAAAATTTATTTGATCAGGACCGGTTTCGCTCATCGCGAGCATTATCAACTGATAAGAAAAATATATGAACAGTGCTATTTATACAAATTTAAATTGAAAGGTTTAAGCAACTATTAACAATGAAAAGGATTTACAAATTACATTATAATTACACAAAATTAAAATGCTTAACACCTATAACATACAATTAAAAAATCATCAGACTTATAAATATAAGTGGCAAATGATGTCAATTATAAACCCAATTAAAATTTGAGAATTTTTTAACAAAGTGAAACTCTAAACTTAATATATTTTTTTTATTTAGGAAATATTGTTTCATAATATATCATGACAAAGCTTTTTTTAAGTTTTTTTTACCATTTTCGCTCCCAATGTGAAGCATATGGGCTCCTAATGGAGTTCAGATATCTCAACAGAAGTGTTTCTACTAGAACTGCTTGTTTCTCAGTTGCTCAACTTCTATTTTTCCAAAGAGAGTAGAAATAGAAGGATAGAGCTAGGACAAGATTAGTGGTGAGCCACTCTTGATACGCCTCCTTAATAGAATAAGATGGGTGGGAGGGGGGAATTCAAGACAATCATATACATCCATGCATTCGAACAGAAATTCATAAATCGATTGAAAAATCAATTTACAAAACTGTCCGTGCTGGGATTCGAGCCTATGACTTCCATAATCAAAACCAACGACGTTGACCACTCGGCCACACAAGCGTCAGAAGTTTACACATTAATAAAATATAAAAAGCCATCATTGTTCGATGGTTCTATGTACATACATAGAACTTAACAGATTTTTGTTTAATTATTTTACAATAATTTAATCAACTATACGTCAATTTATTCGAAGAAATTGCATATTGATTTCTCATTGAAGTGCATAAGGTATTTAATAATATTGTAATACCTAATTAACATTTAATTTGTCAACCCGATAAAAATATATTTTATCAGTCAACGAAAGAAACAAAAACCAATGTTTGTAAAATTGGAAACGGCTTTTCGAAAAAGCTCGTTTATATAAAAAGTTTATTTTCAACATTTTTCAGTGACTTAATTTTGAGCTAAGAACCATAAATCTTGAAAATGCGTAATTTTTCTTTGAAATCATGAATACTTCACCTATAGCAACCAGCAGAATGTATAAAACAGCTGTACGTCCTCACACTAAGTATTAAAATTTACGGCTTTTATCTGATCACTTTTGCTCGCAGTTTCAAACACCTGCCGTGACTTTTTTCACTAAACATCCACTTCCATTTAATAGCATTTTACAAAAGAAGTATAAAATAACTTATTATTTATGATAACAAAAAATAGCTCAATATTCATAGCAGTACAATTTTTAAAACATTTACCAAAATGTCTACATTTTATTTCAATTCAATTACTGTTAATTTCTCTCCGATTTAGATAGGCTTATTTGCCGTCGCGATTTTATTTTTTCATTAACTATTTAAATTGAAACAAAATTATCTCAAAGTTAATTTAAAAAGTACACATTTTCAAAAGTTTTTAACACTTTGACAGTGCATTAAAATAAAAATTATTTCTTTATAACTAATCAGTCTATTTAATAATTATGATTCATGCAAAGTGGCGGCCGGTCAATGTGGCATTGGATCAACGCACCCTTTGTATATTCAGGGGCGATTATATTTCATTCAAACATAACATTTAGACCATTCACTCATTTTAAATTCTTCATATATTTATTGTCTATAATAAAAATTTTAGAACATTTTTTTTTTGACAATAAAAACATGAAGAATTTAAAATGAGTGAATGGTATAAATGTTATGTTTGAATACTATTTCATGAAATATATCCCCCCTTGCATATACAAGGGATGCAATGATCCAATGCCGCATTGACCGGCCGCCACTTTTCATGCATATCTCCAAAAATAAATTATATAACTGGTTGTTCAGATAATTAAACTTCTACTGTCAACAAAGGGAGTCTGAGGTGGCAGATTTTAATGAGGTCAAGTACAGCTGTAGCGTCAAAAAAAAATTTAGTTGACTTGACAAAAAGATTATTGATTTTAGTCCTTTGATATTTTTTTCTGGAAAATAAATATGAACTTGTAATGTTTTCAAAAAAAACATCTTTTCAGATTAAGAAATTAGTTATCACTTTAAATGTGTTCAATGTCGATGCTTGATTGAAAAACATTATTTAAAAAAAAACAGAGCATTATTTGTTGGGATAAATTTGATTAATACATAATTAATAAATGAATTGTATTGTAGATATATCCCCATGGCCCTTGGATTAGGAAAAAAAATATTCCTTCTTAACTGGAGAGAAATTAAAAATCGATTTGTTTTTATTATTAAAAATAAAATTGTAAAAAAATATCCATTAGTTTATTTAGTAATGATTAATTTTGATATTCTTTAGAATTTAATGCTGATGACGTTTCTTATATAGTTATTTTCTAATACGATTAGAAATTAGTAGTATTTGCAAGAGGTCTTATAAATTTTAATTTAATATCACTCATTTATATATTGTATCATTACTCGTAAAGTTAATCAAATTTTTATTACTCTTAATTAGTTTTACTTGTTTTATGGTGTTCACTGTCAATACTTGGTGGAATGGCATTATAATAAAAATAATTTTAAAAAAATAGTACTTTTTCCAAATAAAATTACACCTTTTATTTCAATTTAACTTGTATAAATAGCACTGTTTATATATTTTTCTTATCAGTTGATAATACTCGCGATGAGCGAAACCGGTCCTGATCAAATAAATTTTATGTGGGAAAAGTACTAATTTTTTTTTATTATTTTTATTTAGTTTTACTTGTTTCTGAGTTAATAAACCTGATTCGTTGTGTATTTTTATCAGTTTTATTAAATGCATGTAATGCGCAAATCCGGTTTTGATGTTATAAATAAATATGTAATCAGTAAAACAAAGTGTTTTTAGCCACTTTGATATTTTTGATAAGGATAATGATTTCACAAGAAAAGGATAAGGAAAAGTTTTCAATGTTTGAGTATAATTTTAATATAAAGCAGGAACAGCCTATTGTCCTTGACAAACAAACGGTACACAGCTTAAGGATAACTTTGATGCATGCCATATCTATCTTAAGCTTTTCATCTGGGTAACCAACTTTTTAATATTAATATTTCCGTTTTTGGTACATTGAAATAATTCAAAAAATATAAGGAGAACATGCTTTATTTTTTAAAGTAAATGCTGGCTTTTAATTCATGATCTTGTTATTAAATAATACAATGAAGTTACTTCTGCTTTTTTTAATAAAAAGTCAAATGACCATATATAATTTACCCTAATAAATAAATACCAAACGCAGTTCTTAGTCGGCTTTGCATATATGTATTTTTGTTTATGAATGAATAAAATATATTCTTTGAAACGAAACAAAATGGGTGTAAACAAAGTGTATCAAGCGTTTTTCTTCGTTTTATAGCGCTTTGAGTAGTATTTATTCTTTATAACGAGAATAGACTATAACGACATTTACAGACATTTTCTTCTGCTTTAAAACACACGCTTTTATCAAATCTTATAATATCTCGCCTATTTGTAAAGCTGAATTTATCTTTATTGAAAACGTGAGATTAGTACAAAGAAGTGTTTTGCATTTTTTTGGTACCATACAAAGTATGTATTGTAATTGAATGCTATTTTGGTTATACTCATCGTAAAAAAACGTGACGTCGAACATAATTTCCTTTATGGATACTTCCATATACTTATTTTTTCAATTCACTTGTGGAATTGTGTTCAAGAAAATGGACAATTGTGTTGCCTTTATTCCCATCCGTAAAGAGGAGCGTCACACAAAAACGAGCGAGTAGTATACTAGTAGACTTTCTTAAGCTCACTCTTTTATCTTTTATCAGTCGTTACCCTATCGGGTCTTATGGCGCAGCGGTTAGGGTGGTTGGCTTCCGTGCCGGTTCTCACGGGCTTGAGTCTCAGTACTAACAGCCTTTTTTCGATCGATTTCTATTCGAAGACATTGGTGTTTGTGATGTGTGTCAAAAAGTTTCTTGCCACCCTTCCGATACTTCAGTAATTTGGCGTAGCGCGAGCGATTAGTTAACAACTGGCTTTTTCTTGGACTTATCTTTCTTATCCATAGTACTCTTCACCTTTAATCATACATACTATTTTTTATATATATCGCCTACTGATCACGCAGGTCTGGCTTCGATTCCCGGTAAGATCACAGTGATTTTGAGAATTATTCAATTCAAAGTTGAAGACTGGGTGTTAGTGATGTCAATTCAAATTATTTCTTTTCCTCCTATTCTTCTGACCCTTAATAAGTGGATGTAGCAATAGCGATTATATAACCAATAGTCCTGTTCTAGTCTTATCCTTCTTTCCCTACTACTCACTTTGAAAAAAAGCGAGGTTGAGTGACTGAGTAACAAACAGCTATTGCAGAAAAAACGTCTGTTGAGATACCTCTATTAGGAGGCCATATTCTCCACATTGGGAGCGGATATGGATAAAACAGGTGATTTTTAACGGCTGACTATCAATCAGTTCGTGTTACAAACAACGTCTGTTGAGATACTTTAAGTGTAGACGAATATGATAGAAAAAATCATTACTGGAATCTGTTGAAATAGTTTTTTTTTGTTAACATAATATACTCAATATTTACAAATTGCAACACCAGACAAGTATTGTGGATAATTGTTTTACAAATTGTCTTGCTGGTATTGCAAGAAATACACACTCGTATACTTAATAAGCGTAGAATAATCACGTTTTCGAGTTGCATTTGATCATCACCACATTATTAGCATATGCCATGCATTCAAGAATGGAAAGCGTAGCCGCATAGACCGCGAGCACAGCGTAGATGCTAATTATATGCAAATCTCTGCAAGAGATATCAGTCTTGGGCGTCTCCTGCTCAAACATATACTGATCAAAGAAAGAGCACCTGCGACTTTACTTATGATTTTTCTTTTATATTGAAAACGTTGCTAGGTATATATTATAACCTGTGTGTATGCTCATTATTTATATGCGGTTCACTTATTTCTCCCTTATTTCCAAAAAGAATTTTGAAATATTCCATTCTATATACATATAAAATTCACTGTTCAAGGAAATAAAATATCAGTGGGTAACAAAAAAATGTTTTCAACATATTGGGAGTGTATAGGAAATTTGCAAAACTTTGTAAATAGGTGCTTTTTATGACAATAAAACGTGAAAATAGAAAGTAGCTTATTGATTCTGTCTCGTTATCATGAATGTAAATTTAAGTATTTCCAATGACTTTTGGATAAAAAAAACTTCCATATTTAAAATATCAAGCGTGATTAACCCAGAAAATACGATGTACTGATTCACAAATAAACTTAAATGCATACATTTTAAAAGTGTTGTTCTAGGATTACTAGAAAAACATCGTTTTTTTAATATTGTGACGATGAGGTGTGCAAGTTATGCTGTGTAGACAATATAAATAAATATAAAGAATGTATATCAACTGTCGTGTATTAAAGTGTATTAAAGTGTATTTAACGAAATAAGTTAAATACACTTTATTTATTATACTGCAAACAACCTTTGTCTTCATTTTGACAACACTCACAAAAATGCCTTCTGGGATTTTGTACTTATTTTTTTAATTATCATATTTTAGATTGAAAAAAATATGTGACTTGACGAATTTTATAAATATTTTATTCTACAGTTCAGAAAAGTAAATAAAATCAATATAAATAATTTCAAAAGAATCATGTTATAGTTAATAGTATTTTTAAGCTAAAATATTCTGATGATATAGAGAAGCCGTGATAGCTTTTTATTTCGTTATTATTATTGTGCAATATCAATTTGTAAATCAAATTATGATGATTAAAATTTGTTTCAGAGTGGAAAATGTATTACAAGAAATTAGTTTTACTAGTCGGTATAGCTCAAGTATTGCAAATAATGTTACTGCAGGTATTGTAATGCAGCTGGTGCTGTTGCGCTAAGTGCATAAGCAGAAATAGAAATCCTATACCCAAAAGCGATACATTTGCCTTCTTTAGTTTGAAGAGATAAATGTTTTTACGAGAAATCACCTAAGCAATAAAGCTAAGGAAAGGCGTAAAAATAAATGTAAAAATCTGATTATTACCATAGTGACTAGTTTGGCCAATTTGTGCGATACTGTAATCTTAGGATCGTTTTAGTACGTATCTCGCAATTAAGTATAACACGTAAAAATCCTTAAAAAGAGTTTTAAAAAAACGTCTTTGAGTCGAGAATAAATCTATAATCTGTAAATTCAACACTTTTTTGCCAGAATTTTTCGATCATCCAATTTCAATGGTTCTAATAAGTTGATCAATCTCGGGATCTCAAAACCTTGAATCCTGAAATCTTGGGATCAAAGAAAAGGTGCGGGATTGGATACTGTAATAGTAAAATGTTAAATTCGTCTTAACTTATATATTATATTTATTTGTCTATTTGTAACGCGATTATAATTTAGGCAATTTACCATGAAATATGAAAATCTTTGTTATTTAAATAGTCTAATATTTAAAGTCAATAAAACCAAATGGGATATGAGTTATGACTACCTTAATTAAGCTAATAAAACAATCGTACCTAAATAATATTATTTATTAGCGGCTCTATGTGTATTTGTATACTGTCAAACTAAATTTAAGCTTTGACTTAAAGTTGGTTTTTTATAATTGGTTTCAATGGGGGGTATATGGAATCTTATTGAGTTTATCTCTAGAAAAGAGTTTCTACGAGAACTGCTTGTTACTTGATTACTTAAGCTTTTTTTTTATCTAGTATCACCGACAATTTTTTTAGTTATAAATTATTAAAAATAAAACGTGTGAGTACTTAACGATGTATTCTCACTATGACCGTGTTTGATGTCTGCATCAACACAATTGGCTCTTTCAACTCTGTAAACCAACTCAAAACCGCCACTAGAACAAAACCTTTCAAAGATCTTAATACCACGCCACCCTGTTATTGTTATTCTGATAACCTTGATTAAAATATTTTTTTATTGGATACATATTAAAATTAAATTTTATCATGCAAACAAAATTACTAAAAGCTTTCTGAACACTTGCTAACGAGAAATTTTAAGAATATTTACTCATCTATTTTTTATAAATTCATTACATTATTTTACATTTTATACTTGTGACGATATGCTTATTTTCAAGACCCTTACAGATCCCTGTGGGCACACGGTAGTTTGCAGCTTTTGGGTTAATGAACCATTAAGCTAAAAGGTGAAAAAACGACTTAATGTGGAAATATACTGCCGACACCCGTCGCCACGTAAGCGTATTGGATGAGATCATAGCTACATTGTATGGAACAGGAACGCACTGCCGTCGCGTCACGATGGATGTTGACAGTCAATGGAAAATATGTAGCAATGATCTCATCCAACACGCCTACGTGGCGTCGGGTGTCGGCAGTATGTTTCCACCTTTAGCCATTTGATCGTGTCTATTTGTTAGTGTAGCTATTATTTCACATATTGTTAACCATTTCAACCCGCAACAGTAAACAAATTTCATCTTAAGAAGATTTATGATACAAAAATAGCGTAATGAGTTGATTAAGCTTGCGTATTTAAGTACGTAAACGGAGCCAACAACGTTTAAAAGCCCGGCTTGCTCTTTTTATAAGTTCTTGAATAATATATTTTAAAAAATGTCAAATAAAGCCAAATAACTATTTTTATCGTAAATGGACATGATTAGGACTAGTGAAAAAAAATGATTTTCTGTTGACCTTTGTTGGGAAAATATATTTACTGCTCAAAGCTGTACAAAATTTTTTCTAAAAAATAGTTTTAGGCCGTTATGTAGAAGTCTATATAAATAAACAATAATAATAATAATTTAGTAAATATACTATAAATAAATTTCATTGTATGGCCATATTTTGTTCCTTTTAATCAACAAGGAATGAGCTGGAAACTAGAAATAGAAATGTAAAAATTATATTGTTTGCCGGAGGAGGAAAAAGTCGATATAAATTTATTTTAATAAATAAGAATATAAAAACTATTTTAGATATAAAACATGTGAAATAACACGTATTATTTTGGAATAAATTGTTTTTTCTTTCCTTTAAATATTTATACGTTTTCCAATAATATAAAATAGCTTCTCACTTAGATAGTGGTGAATATTCAATGTAAATAAATTCAGATAATTCTTTTTTTTAAATTATGTGAGTATGAACTTAAAAACAACAAAAGAGCATCTCAGCAGCAGTCATTTTACAAAAAACTAGTTATTATTCAGTTTCTTAAGCTCCCATTATGAAACCAATTTCCATTAAGAAATCAAGTGTCCTTACTAGGATTCGAGCCTGTGAAAACCGTACTTGAATAGGAATTATATTTAAGAGCGTTGACTACTCGACCACAAGAGTTATAATTGAGGTATATTAGCATTGATAGACAACGGTAATATAATAAATAATCATATATGTGTGTTCTAATACAAAAATTGCCTGTAATTTAGCCGTAAAATTATATATTCTGCTGTATAATATTTAGAAAGGGTATGATAAATATAGAAAGATTCCATTAGGATTGAACAAAGGCCAGAGGAAGGGAATATAAATATTACAGACACGAATACAAAACACACAGTTTCAATTTTTTTTAAATCGTGGTGTTGACCATCAGTTTTTGGTTAAAAAAAAATATATACAATATTTAAAATGCTTGTGATTAGTGAAACAAGTTCTGGTCTTAATAAATAAATAAATATTAAGTAAGTACAAAATATATTTTTTTTGTAAAAGAGTTTGACGTGTTACTTATATTTTTGACGTTTACTATTAATAGTATGTTACCAAAATGTTTAAACAATATTAAATTATATAAATGGTTGTCAAGCGAGTCACTTTAAAATACTTAACCGTTCCATATAATGTACTGTTGTGAGCATTGTGCACATTTTGGAGCATAATTGCAAGAAAGCTTCAACTGTTTTAGATGTAGTCAGTATTCTATAACGATACAAGAATGCTACATTCATCCATCGTTTTACACGTTGAAATGATACGACAGCATTATCAGAAAAGCTTTATTAATTTAAGAAGAAATGTTTTTAAAAGGCATTATCAATAATATGTTCGATTTTTTGAGTAAATACTTATAATTTGATAATGGCAATGAATGTGCATTAAGTTTTTAAAACATGTCTATTTTTTAAAAAATTGACAGAACAACAATTAAGTACTGTCGGTTGGCTTAATATTATCTTTTCAGTGATCGAATATTAAAAATGATGCTTGAAATTAACTCCATTTCTTCTGTATTGCAAAGAATAATGTATTGATTTAAGTTTTAGTAAAAGTTGTTCAACGAAATCAATTTAAAAGTCATATTCTACTGTCAACGTTAATAGTTACAGATGAAACTATAAAATGTTTTAAATAATCGATTTTTCCACGCTAGCAGAAAAAAAGCGAACTTTAAAATATCATTAAAATATGTGTTTTAGTTACCATATCTATAAACCAATAAACAATCTCATATTTTTTATAATACTACTAATGGTCGATTAATCTAGGATCAAAAAACTTTTGCATCAAAATGCACTTTCACATTAATGGTAATAATTTACTTTGAACTAAATCTAGTGAAATAATCAGCCTGTGACTGAATAACAAACAGTTAATTTAAAAACTACTTATGTAAAAAGGCTTCACTGAGGGTACACGAGCTTCTTCACCCAGTGACAAGTAATATATCTAAAAATAAAAATAAATTACTGACCCAGTTTACAGATATATTATTTTAATTTGTACGAAACACCGTGTAAGACTGAAAGGTAGGCCAATTTTATTTGCACATTTAATGCACTAAAAGCTTACATAATGCTCTGTGTGAACGCTTCAAACCTCGTGTAGTATCTCAGAACACTTGTGCATTTGCGTGTAAGATGGGAAAGCTCTCACCTTTGCATTTGTAAAATACTGATATGACAGAATTTCTACGAGACATACACTTCAAATCGTAGAATAAAACCTATCGGATGCATTTTGTGTGTTAAATTAAAATACGATAAAATTCCTTATAGAGAACAACATTTATTGTAATGATAATTTAAAATTACATGACAATTATAAAATTGTTAAGATTGTCAGTCACAAAAACCTTTTTTATATTTTTATTTTTATTTAAAAAAATAAATGGAGTAACTTTATCTTTTTAACATCGGCTTTTTATAATGTAACACATTTTTATTGAAATCTACAACAACGAACAAAATGAGCCTCACACCGTAGCACAGTTATGAATCGAAAGGAAATAAAAGGAAACTTTTAAATCAGAATGATATAAATCAAATCAGTATATTTATTATGTTATTTTATTAAATTTTTATAATTTTAATTTATATTTACAGACAAGCTTTAGTTAAATCAGTGATGTATCAATGATAATATATACTTTTACAGTCTTTTGTCTTTAGTCTTTAGACGGCTCGTTCGAGAAGCTTTTTTTGTTTTTTTTTGTAATTATGTAAAAGCCTAGAGCGAGAGAAATTATCAAAATCAATATGAAATTATGTTGATTTACATATGTTATGTATTGTGACAAGACTGTATGTACAGTTGGTGTTATGATAAGCCACCACTGTGCTACACTCGATGTCAGTAGAAATCAAAAGCAATCAATAACGCTTATTCATCGTATTCAATCTTCTAGCCCAGTGATCGGCAAACTGCGGCACTTTGGCCCTTTGAGTGTGGCTCTTCCACAAAAAATCACATACAGTGCGGTTGAAACTTCGTGTCCAATGTGCAGAAATCGGTTTTTGGTATTAAAACTTAGAATTGGAAGGGGCAATATCAGATTAAGGACCTTTTTAGTTAAAGCCATCTTAGAAATACCATAATAAGTTAATAACAATGTATCTACCAATAAAGCTTAAGTTTAAAAAAAAATGGCTCTTAAAAGAAATTTTAATCGTTGTATAGTTGATATTTGACTCAGTTGAACAACGAGTTTGCTGACCACTGCTCTAGTTTAACTTTTTTTTTGTTATGATTAAATTTTATGTGACTAAAAAGGAATGGCGCTTGCCACAAATAAAACATAGCGTATTTTGGCAAGACAATCATTTTTTTTTTACTTTGAAAACTTGTATAAATCAAATGTTTGGGAATATTGTGTTTTGAAAATGGTTTCTTTAATAGTCGATTTTTTAAAAAGCTTTAGTTTTCACGATCCTCAATTAGAAACGAAGAAGAAAGAATTAAATTACATTAGGCCAAAATGAGAATTCCGCCGTTCTTGAGCATGTGAATCCAAATGTTCCTGATTATTTTTTGAGAAATAGTGGACATGAATTGTTTGTCCTCCCAAGGTGTAGAACCAGCCTGCCAATGGGGATGCCACTGGGGAGAACTTTAACGGTGTTCAAGTTCTCCCATATTGCTTTGGATGTCGACATGTTCCACATAGACGTGAGTGAGTTCCGACGAATACTCTTTTTATCTATTAAAGTATAGTTCATCGAAGCTTACTCAGTAGACTTCCTTGCCATTTTTTTTCCTATACTGTTTTTAATACTAAATTGTATTATGTTTTTTTCTTCATTGTAAAAGCTTTAAATTGATTATTTGTTAACTTTGTGCAGTGTTAATTAGATAAATAAATAATATTTTCCAAATGAACGGTGATGTACTGTAATTCAATACATTTATCGTTTACAATCACTCATCTTTGATAAATATATTAAAATTTGATAGTCGTTAAGGTGAATATAATATAAAATAAATAGAACGATTAATAAATTGGCTCGCTAAGCTTTTAATAAACGCATCGATTATATTTATTAAAACTGAATGTCGAAGTAATACACATGCTGAATAAAATCCGTGTTGTCATATGTAAATAATTTGTTTTCGATCAATCATTTGCAATAGTTCTGGATCATGCAAAAAGTATAACAACTCATTAAATAGACGTTTAGAAACGTTTCCTAAAAATTAAAAATACGAATAAAATATTTGTACCAAAATGTTCAAAGATACAATATCAGAATATCAGTATCAGAAATATCATAAAACAAATAATTCTCAAAAAACTGAAATCGACCGTAACATACATCATTAAATATATCTTTGGCTTTTGAATAAATCTTAAATTTGGTGAACACTTTCTGTTACTACACATTCACCTCTTTACATTTTATTATATGAGCGCACTTGTTTTTAATTGCACTATCAAATTAACACTTATTTAAGTGACTGAAACTATCTTTGTCCGTAAAATAAACGGCAATATTCTTGTTTAGTTTACTGAAAGTATCCTTATCGTGGTAAATTTAAAACGAGATATCGTTCTTCGGTTTCAGTTATGATTTATGTATCGAAAAACGACTTAAAATTCGGAATATCAAAAGCTCTAACAATATTCTTGAAAATCTTATTAAAGATAGGAAGTTTGCGGCAGATTCGGTACACAATGCGGGGCCTTGTAACTTTTGCAATACGCTTCTTACTTATAAGCTTGTTTTTGAGCCTATCCCACACTACCTATCTTTGACAAACTTACCTACCTTTTTCCATTGAGAATATACAGGATTCATATTTTTGTCTTTATGATGTTATTGAAATGTTCTACTATCTTATTTTTTTATTATTATTATAAGCTTTTTCTAAACTTGCTCTGTATGTCGCCACGACGTGACCATCCTGTCGTGATTTTTGAAATGTCAAAATTTAACGCAAACGTCAGTAGTTTTGAAATTATCTCACGCCTTCACGGAAGCATTAATCGGTCTCAATACAATTTAATATTATAGCACTATATTTTTATTATAATATTGTGCTTTAAAACGATAAAGTATTATGGAGTATAAGTGCAGGGATCGAATCTTTAACTGTCGATTGATCATCGAAAATTTAGTGACATTTGTGTCGATAAAACAGTTATCTGTTTTGCCAATGGAACATTACAAAATTCGAAAAATTCAAATCACTGAAATGGTTTGACCGAATTTTAAACGAGGATAAACGGTATATATGTAATATCGATGCAGATTGGTAAGTATTTAAGAACAGAAACCAATAATGGAAAACTGTTTAGTTTTTGTTCATCGATGAGATTTTTATGGTTGGTTCCTTATGAAATGCTGTGCATCATCGACTCCCGATTTAGACAATTGAAGAACAGCAAAGAATTTTTTGGTGGTATCAACATATTACTATTTGGCAATTTAATGCAATTACCACCGGTAAGGGGTAATCAATTATTCCAGCAAACAGATAGATTAGTGTCCGCAACTCATTAATGGCGGAAGCTCACGTTAGTTGAATAAACGAAAAACATGAGACAACAAGGTTGCACCATCTATGCTAACATTTGAACCAGTGATGCAAAAACTGCTTTGAACTTTGAACTTTTACTTTTAGTCATATGAGACAATTATTCCGAAATTAATAACTCTAATGTACCATCGACTACTAGCGATAGTAGAATGTGAGAAATGGTTTGTTTCCCAATTCTCTGGAGAGTCAACGATCCGACTTACTGTGCTGAAGAGTGTCATGTGGTCAGGATGTTGCTCAGACGAGGGAATAATTTTGAGGGAATAGATATCGGAATTATTTTGATATTTTAGTACATTTAAATAAAAGCTTATTTTTATTATAATTTTTATGAATGTTTTCAGAAAAATAGAATGCTGAGTTTTGTAAACCATAAAGGTATCATATTTCCGAACATTATTTTGAAAAAATCCTAAAGCACATTAAAGAAAAGTAAAATTTTATCATTGTTTATTATTTATAACAATTACAAAAAAAAAAAATGCGGTATGGTGCTTGCTTAACTGCTATCGATACCTGAATTTAACCAGACTCATTTTTTGACCTGATTAATTATATTGTTCTCAAAAAAGGCAATGAACGTATCTTAGATGTATTCCGCAAAGTTTTGACGTATTTGTATGGTTATAAGTAAAGCAAAGATATAGCTGCGAAACAGACAATATTGGTAAAAGTATATGGTGGCCGTATATTCAAAATAGGAAGTGGCCATGGTCAAATAATTATTTATTTTGTTGTTGTTATTGGTTTCCAGCTCTATTTGTGGTTAATTAAAATTTGTATTTTAAAACCTTCAAAAAAACAAGAAGTGATTTTTTATGTTTTTTTTTTTGCATTTTAGCCATTTAATAGTGTATTAGTTTTTTTTATAGCATCTGTATCTTTCGAAATTTGCTGTTCTTACTAAAAAAATGTATTAACTTCTAACTAGCCAAAATAATAAGTTTACATTTTTTTGACAAATATATGTCATTTATTTATTTTAATAGGCAGCGTAAGTTTTAATCGTCCTAATCGAATTTAATATCTTTATAATTTGTAAAATTAGAATTAAACAATTTATCAAGGTTATATTTATTTCTTTAGCAATTGGCAACGCTTACGATAAGTAACACTGACTCTGATCATTGTTTATTTGTTTTTATTTTTTTTATTATGACCTTTGGCCAAAAAATATCAGTTATCACTATAAAATAAAAAATAAGTTTTTCTCAAACAATTGATTTTTTATTATCCAATCAAATTATCGAAAATTAAAAAGAAGCTTGTACAAACGTTCATTTGTCAACATTAGTCGATGTACACTCCAAAACAAATTGCTTATTTAAATTTAAATTACTGAAAATGAGGAAGCTTTTAAAATTCCCTTAAGAATTTAAATGAATCCTCCGTTTTGACAACTGTTTCCACGCGGTAAATTATATGCAAAGCAAAACTCCAGCACTTTTGAATTGCTTTCCATTTTCCTCTCCGTCTTTTTACTAATTTTCCTTTCTGCCCGAACATTCATCCCTTCGGAAAGTTACAAGAAGAAAAGTCGCAGTTGTGTAGCACTTATTGAAAAACGGTTCAACCGTAGAGGAACATGGTTAGCGGAGAAATAATATTAAAACCTTTAACTTTAACTCCCACTGAAACATTAAATCACTTGGCATATTTATGCCCTCGAATATATTCCGAAAGGACGACTTTTACGTTTTACTTAGAGAGCGACTTGTGAAAACAGTAGTAAAGTTCTATTTCTCACAAAATTTTCAATATTAATATATATTGGTTTTGTCGATCAAAACCTCATATTTTCTTTTTTCATCTTTAACAAACATATTAAATCCATATTATAATAATAAAAATAATAAATGATTTTTAGTACCTTTTCCACTTAAAATTTATTTGATCAGGACCGGTTTCGCTCCTCACGAGCATTATCAACTGATAAGGAAAATAAATTAAACAATTCTATTTATACAAGTTAAATTGAAATATATCCACTTATATTTATTAGTCTTTGATGATTTTTTAATTATATGTTATAGGTGTTATGCATTTTAATTTTGTGTAATTAGAATGTCATTTGTAAATCCTTTTAATTGTTAGTAATTGCTTACACCTTTTTATTTCAATTTAACTTGTATACATAGCACTGTTTAATTTATTTTCCTTATCAGTTGATAATGCTCGTGAGGAGCGAAACCGGTCCTGATCAAATAAATTTTAAGTGGAAAAGGTACTAAAAATCATTTATTATTTTTATTATAATGCCATTCCACCAAGTATTGACAGTGAACACCTTAAAAGTGACATATTATAATAATAAAACGGTAATTAAATATTTTTACATAATAAAGAAATATATGAGAGCTCAATGGTGGCAAATCAATAACGTTTAATTTTTTATATTATTTAAAGCATCTAAAAAAGAATGTCAAATATTTGTATTTATTTTATTTTGCTATTTTAAAAAAGTTAACTTTTTTTGTGAAATCCATTTAGCATCTGCTTGTTTACTATACTTAACTGTGTTAACTATAGTTTTTATAACCTTGATATTAATTCTGCAAGCAGAATCACGTCAGACCATTATTTTATATTCAACTTACTAATTTATCTGGATCGAAAAAAAATCATCATTTATCGATTTCTGTTCGAAGGCATTGGTGTTTATGATGTCTGAAAATTTCTTCCCACCTTCCCTTCAATCCTTCAATAACTGGGCGTAGCGGAAGCGATTAGTTAGCCACTAGTCCTGTCTTAGCCTTATCCTTCAATCTCTACCACTCTTTTAGGAAAAGGAAAGTTAAGCGACTAAGTAACAAACAGTTCTCTTAGAAAAAGTTTTGTTTAGACCAGACATGGGGAACTAAATCAAGCGTGGGGAACCTGCGGCCTTATGGCTACTCTGGTGCGGCCTTCTGGCCAATTCTGTATTTCTGTAAATTTATGTAAATTCGTAAATTCCTGACATATTCTGACCGTAAAGTCCTATTTTCGGCCAAAGATTCCCTAGTCAATGATTACTGCGACCTTATGTTAATTTTTAGAATAAAAGGTTCCCCACCCTTGGTTTAAACACTTCCATAAGGAGGCCATATTCTGCACATTGGGAGTGGAAATGGATTTTTTAAAAATGTGAAATTGCCATCTCTACAAGATGTCTTATCTAACTCATCTTAGACAAAACATGGTGACATATATCTTTGTTTCAAAAGTCCTCATATTTACAACAATATGAAAAAATGAATAGCTACTTATGACTTCGAAAAATTTGTCTAATAACTGGATAACGACTCTAATATAAAACAAAACAATGTATTTTTATATGTTTTTTGTTGATTATTAATTTTCAAAATTTGTAAATAGAACTAGCTGTATAAAAAACTAAAGATTTCTTATACAGCTAGTCATTTAATATATTTTTCAGCTATAAAAAAATGATCAAATTAACGGAACAATGTCGTTAAAATATTCCAATGGAACGTAAAATTATCATTTTTGTCAATGTGACATTAATATATTCCTCCCTTTTACTTATACACAGTCTACAGATAATGTGTGACAAGGTATTTCTCTTTTTCCTTGAAGCGAGTTGACCGAATATCATCCATTATTCATATGAGGTATGTCATAAATACCGCCTGGGCTATTTTATAAGTAAATAGCCCATGCTTTGTGCGGCTCACGAAATGAAACTAGTACTAACTATCTGCATAACTATCCGGGATATTTATGGATTTACGGGTAATAAAAATCGAATAAAAATATCACAAGCGGGCGATTTGTATCCGCCGTTATTTTATTTTCCGGTTTGGCGGTATTGTGTGCGTAGCGTGTATGGCATTCACGGGCTGCCAACGTTGGATAATCTGAAAGAAGCACGACCGGATGTGATTTGATTCAGTTTGAATTTCGAATGAGCAACAAATCAGGAACATCATTCTTTTTACTAACAATATTAACACATGAACCGAACGGCAGTAATATTTAACTTTTTTTGAATTTATAATTGATTACTTGAATAATTAAATGCAAGGATTTCCAACACTGTATTCGTGAGCGCAGGTGCACTTCGGACACTTCTGGGAACGCCTAAAAATAATTTATTTCACATTTTATAAAAATTTATATATATGAAAAAAAATAAGAAATCAATTTCCATGAAATTAAGTCAAGTGTCGGATGCGTGGTCAAGTGTCAACGTCGTTGGCTTAGAAAATGGATATCACGGGTTCGAATCGCAGTGCGGACTGTTTTTATGGATTTATTTTCTAATCGCATTATGGATGTCTGTTCGACGACATGGATGTATGTGATATCTTGAATTACTCCTTCTACCTATCATATTCTCAAAAACGGAACAAAGCGAAAACTAGCTAACCACTAGTCCTGTCATAGCCCTATCTTCCAATGCCTATTCTCTAAAAAAAGGTTGAGCAACTGAGTAAAAAGCAGTTCTTGTAGACACTCTTCTTTTGCGATATTCTCTATTGGTAGTATATATGCTTCACATTGGGAGTGAATATTGTGAAAAAATGGTCAAAAATAGCAATGTATGTATGTATTTTATTTCTGCTAACCAGGGCTGTGGAGATGGAGCTGCAATCGGAGTCGTGAAAAATGAGCAGTTCGAAACATTAAAAAAATATATTTAATGATGTGTATTAAAAAACCACATTAGTCCAAAGTGTTGACATTGCATGCGTGCTGACTAAAGATGACCTGATGGAATACATATCGACTGTGGAAAGGAAAAAGGACGTAACCCACACATATCAAATTTTACAGGAGGCCCTAAAAACGTGTTTTGACGATTTTGTGACATATGTAAATTATGAATTATACACAACCTTGAAGTGCACGGAGACTTCTAAAGTGGTGTTTAATTGACATAATCTAATATGTATTAAAGAAGTTGTCTAGGAAAAACCTTTATTTCAGTCTTTTTTCTTGGTTTTAACTTTTTACAAAGTCATCTTTTTCAAAGTTAAAAGCTAAATTAAGGTACTAATTTGGCATTTGCAGCTTTCTTTTGATGGAACGTGTATCAAATGTGATACATTGTGATTATCGAAAAAAACCTGTTTTAAAAAACTGTGGGTTACGTCCTTTTTCCTTTCCACAGTCAACATATATAAGTTAAAATGAAATTATTGAAATATTTCTTCGATGTCGGAGTCGTCTTTTTTTACACGACTCCACAGCCCTGCTGATAACTTTTTATTATGTTGATAGGTAGCTAGCTATTTCGACTTTACGGTTTCATCACGTTTATACTTTAATTTTAAAAATTCTCTTTAATCAACCAAAAAAATGTTGTACACAATAACTACATTTTAATTATTTTTAATATTTGGCATTACAGCTTATGCCAATACGCCAAATATTTTACAGTCAAAAGATTATATAATACATGATAAATTCGATGAGAATATTTTTTGTAAGTCACTCGAGCTCTACTCTATGAGAATAACTGAGAATACCAACACTCACGTTTTAAGTCTCAAATTTTAATCGGAAAAATCTAAATTGAACATAGACCTTACCGGGAATCAAACCCAAGCCCATCTTATCGGTAAAGCAAGCTCTAACCAACGAGATTACATCGGTCGACATTTTGCTTATGTGAAAAAAAAGGCATTTCATTTTTAACTACATGTGACAGTTAAGACAATTAATTTGATAGTATTCCTTCAAGTTAGAAAACAAGTAGTTAAAATATTTTTTGTGGTGCGATGTTTTGCTTGAATGCGTTTTTCACTATGAACCTGAATATATCAAAAACTTAATTCTACCAACGCTGTGAAGTTCAAGATTTTGTTTTATTATAAGGGACATTCAGTGAAATTTTATGAGATTGACGCATGAATTCAAAATTTGATTATATAACAATAATATTTCCGACAGAATATTTTTTGGTCAAAGTGACGACGATACATTGTACATATAATAATATGTTGCAATAAAAAAATGACATACGGATAAATGTTACTGATTTGCCAAACCTTTAAAATTTTCAGCCACTTAAAATAAGCTTAATAATTTGTGTATAATCAGTTGAGTCTACCAGATTAGAAACTAAAACATCACATACACCCATGTCCAAAATCTCAAAATATTTTGTTTTACCCTTGAGCCCATATGATAGTTGAGAAAAAGTTTTTTTAACTTGTGATTAGACCATAGAGAATGGTTTATTTAAATCTGTGTTTTTTATGCTAAGCTTCATATGTATATCAAGGTTATTTAACATTTTATTTGTTTCTTAAATGATTAATCGATTAATGTTTTTAATTCAATTTATAAAAGTGGAGCCACCTTTTCTAAGCATGATTTATTTTTATGCCTTCTTCCAATATGAAAATAAAGTGGATAACTTCTACGTATTTATGTCTTAACATAAACTTAAAACAACATAACTCACCCTTGTTGTCTTATTGACAACTGAATGCATAGCACACTCTAGCTAATCAAATTTTATTACTTCCTTTCCTCTACATTGTGTTTTCCGTACAGCTCAAATTTTACTGTCACTTAAGTCTAAATAAAAAAAACCATTTTGTAATAAAACTTTGATGCAGTATAAACACAGGTAGAAATTTAAGAGCATTTAATGCATATAAAATGAGGGGAGCATAATAAAATTAATAAAGTATGCTTTGATGTCATTCTGGCTTGTTTTTTGTAGATAATTTTTATTCAAAATGCGGTTTAGTGCCTACTTGAATTAACTTTACCAATTATATGTCACAAAATTCTTTTATACTGCTTAGTAGGGCATCCAATCCCGGACCATTTTTGTGATCCCGGGATTTTAAGATATACAATTTTTGGATCCCAGGATTGATCATTCACCATAAATCGTGTCACAATCATTTGAGATTCTGGAGAATTTCGGGATTCACAATTATTTGGGATGTGAGTTTTTAGGATCCCGGATTGATCACTGGGAAAAAGTTATAAATTGAGAGATTTAAAAATATTCTACCACAGAAGGTGAAACACTTTATTTAAGCTTGTTGACGGATTTCAAAAATTTTTGCTCGCTGTCCGATTTGAAAATTAGAAAAGAAACTTCAGACAACGAATATTCTGAAAATATTAATAAAATATATTGAAACTATTTTTGTTCAAATTTTAATACTCAATGTCTTAAAGTGTATCAAGGGTGTCAAATAGCATCAGTGTTTTTCACAAGCAAACGGTAAAATAGTATGTATTTGTCTATTTTACGTCACGATGTTGAATCTTAAAAATATTTAAATTTACGTAATATTCAGTGTCCGGAGTGTTATACGTACGGAAGCAATCTGTGCGGAAGAATCACCAACCATTCTTTTAACGCGTTAACATTTTATTGACCATGCTTTTTTGTCTAGTAAAACATATGCATTTTAATTTAATAACCTTTTATTACATTCTCACGCATAAATTGCAATAGTATTTTATTGAGAATTGTATTGTATTATTTTCAATGATGATATTGAGATTATTTTCTTAAAATACGTAAGTAAAAATTTCCAGCGTTGCATATTTTTCTAGAACGAGGGCTTTGTTACAAATTTAAACATGATATAGAATGTCGTAAGATGCAGAAAAAATCTTTACCGTAATTTGACCGCACATAATATATACCAAAATGGCAACCTTTCATGCTGTCCTGATATTATTGCGCAATAAACAATACACAGAAAAAACCTGAAGCATATTGATTTTGTGTACGAAAAAAATCTCTCGTCATTGCCGCCAAAATCCAGCTTTCTCCCCGACGGATAGTATGACGTCACTCATCCTTATACACATCACGCGCGTTCCCCAACTTTTATTATGGAAGAATTTATTAGCACGTCTTGTCTTGTCGGTTGGCGGTTTCTCATACGTCTCATCCAACTCGTGGAACCAGAAATATAAAACTATACCTATTACGTCACAATTTATATTCATATATTTTTACGTTGACAGAATACCAAGTGACGGTAAAATAAAATACTTAACGATATTTCCTGATTTAAGAAAAAACAACAATATTTTTAACAGTGTCCGTTCCCTATGTAGAACATATAAACTCATATTATTGGTATCTAAATAGATATTTTCCTCCGAAAACTGCTAATAACTCAGCTGTTCAACCTTTCAACTCATTTCTATACTCTGGACATAATATAAACGTATATGACCAAGGTTAAGTTATTATATTGACAAGCACTTGTCAAAGTAGAAATGATATAACATCTAAGGTTAGGTCAGGTTAGAAATATTTAATAGAAAGAGAGCAATAACGACAACAAGACATTGAAATTGTTGAGGTTATGTGAAACGTCAAATGATAATAAAACACAAAGTGATTACGCGTGCAGAGTAGTCTTTAGTGCAAGCGTGATTATTTTTAAATTTGTGAATAATTTAAAAACCTCTGTGCAGTTAATATCCACATTTACTTTTGAATTTGTTTGCCTGTTTTTTCATGTACTTTGTGATTAAAATAGACAGCATATTTACATTGGTAATTTTATGTATACATTTATTAATTGCATACTTTAACTGTTACATATATTATTTATGAAATAACGCTCTATATAAGGTAAATCATATTTATAATAGCCTTTAATGTAACCACAAGCGAGACTTGTTAGTTAACCACATAATATGACCGCGTATTTCTACTTTCGTAAGTCTTAAAGTGAAAAGTTAGTTAGAAGAATAATTGTATAAATTCATAAACGTAAACAATGTTTACAAAATTAATACAGAGGGAGACTTCTCGTGTCTAACTGGTAAGCGTAATATCGAATAAAGTGTTAACTAGTGACTTTAGGAGGACTACATTCTATCACCAGTTCTTATAATATACACGTTAATCATATTCCAATCAATCAGAGTCAATTCACAATATCTTTGGATGATGGATAAATAATATTCGATATTCATTATTTAATAAGCACTATTTATAAGTCAATCATAAAGTCATTTTATTAATAAGTATAAAAAAAATATATGGTTATCACACGACAAAACTTTAAATTATCTGCCTATTCTTTGACAAATCACTAGTGAATATGAAGTATCAATTATGCTATCTCATCTGCAGTTTCCAAGAAGATTAAAACATGGCAAATTAATTATAATAATATATTATTGTTGATCACAATTCTCATTAATGTAAAGAAAACAGTCAAACGTCATATTGGTTTACGATATCCTGGAAGTCTGAATGAAAATAATTTAATGAAAACATTGGATGATTTTGAAATGCGACTGTATTGGCATAATAAAAATATGTATTTAACTGTTATAACTTTTCTTAATGTCAATTCATTGCCAATCAAATGCAAAGTGTTGAATATTCTTTTTTTCTTTGAAATTTTCTTTTCAACTATTCGCAAAAAATAATACAAATTACTCAAAGTCGTAACACAATAAATAATAAAGGGCTGCAAAAACGTTATGAAACCGATTATCTTTTGTTTGCTCTTTTTAAAAAAATTTCCATCAGTGTACAATAATTCCTTTAAATATTTTATTTACATTTAATATTATATTGTGTTTGACAATAGCACTATAAAGTTAAATGGAACCAAACATTCAGTAATTAAAAGCAGTTATAAAGAAAATAATGTATGTGATTATATTTCTTGGGATGTTTACGTGTTTTCATTAAAAATACCATAGTATGAATATATCACCAAGACAAGAACCTGCTTGTCCAACATTTTATAAAATGTCTACAATATTTTCATAATACATTGTGACAACAACGTTCGCCAGAAGGTAACAAACATCCAGCCAAAATTACGCTCTTGGATCATTTGGGTAACAAAATCCCTCAGCCGAAATGCAAAGGATACTCAAAAGACAAACACAAGCATCCTTGAAACGCAATCAACTTACGTGGTGCTACCATTCGTGGCCAACCTACAACGAACGCAAACAATTCACAAAGGGAAAGAAGGCTTATCATTTACTTCTTTAATTTGGATTGAATTAAATAATTCACGTTGAATCATTTAAATAATGAAAGTTTAATCTGATTAATACAACCATATAGAAAAGAATCTTTCACCCAAAAAAACCAGCAGAAAGGAGTGGAAATTCATATTAGAGTACTAGATGTGTGATAATTTCGGCGATTGTGAAGTTTTAAATTGACTGACTACAATTCTTTTTCATTTAAGTTTAATAATACTATTTTGTATTATGTATCGCAGGGAAAATACGCGTTTGCTTAACAGTGGTACGTTTGACAAATTTAAATCTTTACTCCAGTGATTCGCTGGAGGAGGTAATGTTTTTGAACAAAAATGAAATCGTGCATTGTTATGCAATCCATTGCTTTCTAGCTGACAATAAATAAATACATTTTAAGTGTAACATTTAAATATGGAACTTGAATATAAGATTTACTGTCAAATGTTTTTTTTTTCAATAAGATAGCTTATTTCCGCGATATACAAATAGTAGATAATATTTTTTAAAGAAATGTTTGGTTGTTATCACCTGACGTAAAAAAGCAATACAATAATTGTTGTTTAATTTATTTTTCATCAAATAACCAAATACATTGTATATAGTATCATTTTGAACGAATTTATAAGCCCAGTTTACTGATACATTCAACAGTTTTCGTAAATTTAACTTAATTTCTTTAAAAATACTAATTCAATGCTACCTTTACTCTACGAAAAAAGATTTTCAATAAAATTAGAAATAGTTTTTCATATTTACGTTTAAAATTTAAGGGCAATCCATTTGTTACATAAAGTTTCAAAGCAATGTTTATTAATTAATAGTGTATTCAATTGTGTTTATTAATTTTCACCTCACAGGTTAATAAAATTCTTAAGGTAAAATATATATATATATATTAAAGACTAAATCGCTCAATAAAAATAATTATAACTTTCTAAGAAGAATATCACATTTATTTCAAACGGTCGGAGACGAATCGAAAAAAAACAAATAGTCTGGTATGGGAACACGTTAACTTTACGATGAAATAAGAGAAGGTAGTAGATACTGGAAACGTCATTGCAAACATTTGCCATTCGGATCACTTCCGTAGAGCATGTTTGTAAATTAGCTTCAAGCCAACAAACACATGGCTAATATGTTTAACTTGCGTCTCTTTGAGAAATATAAAATTGTAAGTATGGTTAATGGCGACACAGTTTCAGTTTTTTTGTTTTCATAACAACTCTTAATAAAATTGAATTATATCCTTAACTAACAGCTGTTTCACGAAGCCTCATTATTTAACTTTTAACTAAAACAAATTACACATCTATTTTTAGACTGTTACAAGTCGACAAATTTACATTTTTAATTATCAATCCTTGTGTATTTTTAATCAGATCAACTGTGTTTAGTTCTACCAAAATTACAAAAGTAATATGGAAAGTGATTAAAATCATACATTTAGAACAAAAAACTTATTTTTTGTTAAGGCAGTGTGAATTTTGAATAAAATTTTCTCGGAAAGACATCTTTTAACATGAAATAGTTTGGAACTTGGAGTGCAAAATGTTTAGCATTTCAAGATAAATTTATAAGAAACTATAAGATTCTGTTTTTTTTTAATTATGATATTAACGATGATCTTAATGACTTTAATTATGTTTTCTAAAGCTTTAATCTTATTATTATGATTATATAATATTACTCTATCTTACCATTCGTTTAATAAATTAAGAATAATGTTTTCCAAAAAATAAATCAAGTATTTATTTAATGGATACTTGATTATCTATTGAATTATTTTTTTCTACAGCTATGAAAAATATATCATATCCTTTTTTTAATTCATTTTATATCTGGTCTATACCAACGGTCGGCACAAAAATATTTTAAATTTCACTAGAATAGCACTATTTAAATATTATTTGATTGCTTATTTTAATTCAATCCCAATCATTATAAGTAAAACAAAAAATATTTTATGACACGTTGGCTCCAAAAAAAATGAAATTCAGATGCATTCTACACTAGCTGTATCTCTAGAGATTTTTTGATTTAAAATTAAGGCTCAGAAAAGGTGTATCAAGCAGTTCACATGGCACAGTTTTTGTGAAGGTAAGAGCCTTAAGAGTACATATGCACAATGTTGGGAGCAGGCATATTATAAAAAAAATCGCAAATTAAATTTTGTTCCGAATTATTCGACTAACGAATTAACTCGAGATTGCATGAGAAAAAAATCTTCTATCGTGAGATGTGTTTTAATCGTATGAGAGCAATACAGATTTGAAAATATCAGAAGAGCTTGACAAGCTGTACAAAATAATGTTATAAAATACGTTACCCCGGGCTTTCGTTGAAATGTACTTTGAAGGCATAACTCGAGTTAAAAATTCTTTAATATTTTTCAAAATTTGAATTGGATTTATTTTGAAGAAACTAAACAATAAATTAATTTACGCAGTTCGTCTGAAAGCGTATTTGACAAAATGTTTTCTGGATCATCCGTCAAAGGAGTGTTTTCCACTTACGCGTTTCTCGAGAAAAAAAAATCGCCTATTCATTATCGCCGTCTGCCTTGACTTGTTCGTGTCTTCTCTCGGCTTTTCCATTTCCATGGATTATATTTGAAATGCTTTTTGAAAATGCCTGCAATTCTTCTCCTTTTTTTCATGCTCGACAATCGTTTTTCTCTGTTTTTCACCCCTCATGTACAAGTCAAAACGAGTCGATAGCTATTATTATATATCTACGACTTAATTTATGAATACAAATATCGCTTTTTAAAACATAACATTTAAAATGAAATAAAAGGTAATTTTTTTACCGATTTGACGATACTGTTTGCTGATTTTTATATTATTTCACCGTAATTATCTTGAATTTATTTCAACTAAATTTAAAAATAATTGTTTAAAATTTGTGTATATCAATACATGGACATGTAAATCACTTATAAGATACCACTGTTTATTTATTAAACTCAAATAGTTTCAAAATACTTGCATACCACATTACATGATAGAATGTAAGAAATACTTAAAAAAATATATAAACAGTTCAGGTACTAAGAATTCTAGATAATAAATTAAAATGCCTTATTTTATAAAAAAAACCTACTTACAAAGAGGTGCCGATAGTTTCTGTTTGATTAACATAATATCACGACCCACATTGATTCTTAAACTATCGATTTAATTAAACTTTAATTTATGAAACATTCTTGCATTGAGCACTCACAGTTTAAGCGTAACCACGAACGTTAGAAATATGATTGAAAAGAAAAAATACAGTTTTTTAATTCACTGTCACGTCATGTTAACTGTTCTGTCGGTAAAAATGATAAGACTTTTTCTCGTTCTAAGTTCTAGACACGTTTGAGTCGAAGATTTTCGGGTCTTCTTCGTCTCATCGTTACCAACAGAAGAGCATAATTGCTTCAGATGTGAGTATCTACAGTAAAGCCAGTTCACGTTAATACCATATCATGCATTTATATTCGTGTTATATTATGTATACCTTCCCATAATACTATAACCATATATTATATAAAGAACCAAACCAAAAATATTTATTTTCATGATACTAGAGACGTGTTTGAAGTTGTATTCATTTTTAAAAGAAACATCAAATGTATGGAAGGTCGTTGAACAGATTTTTTCTCGGCCTTAAACTATTTTTATGTACTATGTACACAAATATTATGGAAATAGTTATACAGTGTGTTATTATATGGTTTATATATATATGTACTTATGAAAATTTGTATTGATCTATAGTATCTACAACTCTAATTTTTGAAGTCTAAAAATTCACAGCTAATGGGCTTTTTTGCAATCGGTTGTAAGTTTGCAAGTTCAAATCTCGGAACAAGAATTTTAAAATATTAACTTTTTGACAGTTATATTTCTGGATTTTTATTAAAATGCTTGGATTTTCGTGAATTTGAAAACTTCGAAATACCATTTATTTATTTTCCTCTTATTAACCTTCATTCCTCACAAAATAAAGTTTCAGCAACTAACTTTTACCACTTTTTGCAAATAAGTTTTCCTAAAAATCAATATATGTACATATGTTACGAACAAGAAGACTTGTTTTTCTGTTTTATTCGTATAAAATATAGTGTATTTAAATTTTACTTGTTTTTTTTTGTTAAAAGTAATTAACAAAGATTTAAAAAATCAAATATTTTTCGGAAAACATTTTTTTTAATTCGTGCTTATTAGACGTAGCAAAATTTCGTCATTTACGAAGAAAGTGACTTCTTTATTATTAATAGGAAGATGCTACGTTAAACAAATACGGAAATAACCTAAAGAACATTAAAACACCCTACTGCGCACAAAAATGGCAGATAATTGGATTTTGAGCCTACTTGGAGTCTGTAAAAATAAATTAATTTCATTGTAAACGACGTTTTCATTAAATGATACTCGTTTTGTCAAATTAAATTTATGATAAAACAATCCAGAAGAAAATATTCGTTTCATCTTTCATCAGAAAAATATATAAGTGACCAATTGAGAGGCAGTAACATTATATTGTTTTTTAGTGCTTCATATATATACATTCGGTTAAACTGCATTAAATCTTTGATCAACGTTATTGCAAAGAAATTTATATTGTTAATAAATTCAATTCAAACAAATAAACAACTGTAAAATACTTTATTTAATATATATTCAAATTTGATAGTTTACAGATTTTTGCACTAAATATATGAAATCTATTTTATCTAAAATATGTACGTAATCGAATCTACTTTGAATTACAATATGAATACCATAACTTTAAGTCTAAAATGGAATATTTTAAAAAAATAGTTAATTCTTGATTTTTTGTTTGAAAACATGGATATATATGATATAATCATTGTTTTTGAACAATCCAATCATAAAGCAGGTCGTAGCGAGAGTGATTAGCTAATAAATAATGTCATCATAGCTTTATCGTTCTACCTTTACTCTCTCAAAAAAGAAAGGTTGGACTCATAATTAAGTAACAAGCTGTTTTCATAAAAAAAACATTGACGTAACTCTATATCAAACATTGGGAGAAGACATGGTAACAAAAAACAGATGTTATATGTTATTGATTTATTAATTAAATATATAAAATGAATTTAAATTAAGGCTGAGCTTTCATTATACTTCTAACTCTTTCATTATACTGACTCTTTCACATCAGAATCTATAGTGAGAAATTTTGTAACCTTTAAATAATTTTACACTTTTTCAATTTTGAATAGAAACGAAAAAGTTTTTAGAAAAGCTGGCTTAGAGTCAAAACACGCGTTAAATGAGCTTTATCTCTCGTTGTATTTTCGAAACATATCGCACCCTTAGTTTTAAGCTACGACAAGTCAAAATATAACATTCTGAGATTATTGTATTAAAAGATTCTTGCCGTTAACTAAACGTGATTCTTTTTTGAAAAGCATGCTTTTAATTGCTTGTCATGATACTTCAGTACCTTTTCTATAACTTAATAATGTATTACATACTATTAGCTATATATATACTTATATCTAAAAACTTTTAAGCATAGTTATCTGTAGTGTGTGTAGACATTCTTCTTTTACATAATGGTATAAACAACTACCGATTTTCTTTTGAAATATTCTTTTGTTAAGGCTTGTGAAAGTTTTTGACAAGATAAATAATAGTCCGTTTAATTTTTCTCTTTATGAGCTTTAAATAACATTTTTTTGACTTGTGATATTCTAAAACTTGGGATGCGATACGTTCTGATGTTAACTGTATTAAACATTAGTTACACTACATACATGTTAAAAAACAAAAGTTTTGAGGTTCGCAATAAATTATTATAGTCAACTAAAAAAAGTATTGAGTTAATCAAAAAAGAAGTAGGATTATATTTAAAAAATGCTACAACTTTACGGTACTTATTTCACAATTGTATTTTAATGATCAGGACTGGTTACGCTGATATCAAGCATTTTTTAGTGATGATAAATAACGTAAAACAGAGTTATTATGTTTTGTCAGTAAAAACCGTTTTCGACGCCTTCAAAATTGTATTAAACTTTTATAAAATAATAAAATAAACTTACGGCAATAATTGACAATTAAGAGTTAAAATTTACCAACAAAATATTTCATGAGGTTAGTTAGCTTCGCGAAAAATTCAAAGGATGAGCAGACCAATCCGTCAAAGCGCGGTATTATTTCATTATTTTTGCAAAAACATCGATATGCCATATTTGATGTAAAAATCAAGGTTTTTTTGTTTTACTTTACGTTATTAAAATGATTATAATTTAATATTTTTACTCATATGTGTATTAAAAAAACTTAATTTGTATTAAATAACAAAAAATATTTTTTACATTAAATAAAATTAAGCACTGATTATAAGAAAACTATGATAATGAAATAAATAACCGTTACTAAAATGTTTTTTTACACCGTTCCATACAAATTGTCCTTGTACTTGTTATAATACTAGGTAAGATTTAATTATAATTATAGTATCTCAATTTCCTATTTCTTATTTATTCCAATTTCCTATTTCTTATCTTCCTATCGATCAATTAGGATTATTCCAAATTTAAAATGTATTATTTGAATAATTGTACTGTAGCCAATCCGAGACTCGGGTGCTAGGGTTTTCAAAGTACATACTGCACGGCTACGCACGCGTGCATCTTAGAGGAAACACTGTATGTATAATATAATATATTATTTTATAGAATTTAAGAGTTTCAAAAACACAAATAAATTAATTTACCGCTATATTAAAATACAATATCTATTAATATAAAAAATACATCATATAAAAATAGCAATACAAATCAGATTGTAGTTGTAATATAACTATATAAAACGCTTAAAATCATTTATTTTTGAAAAACATACTATGATATTTCGGTCAGTTTTATGAAGAATTTTGATAAAAATGTATATTTATGTATATTTTGGTTTAACGGAAAACCTTCCTCCTACTTTGAATGATTTCTAAATCAAAAATTAAACAATATCAGATTTATTGCTTTCACATACTGTTTTTATATATTTACTGTTGAAATCATAATAATTTCTTAGGATAAAATTAGATAAAAACTTTAATTTAATTTCCTTAAGTAAATAAAAATAATTGACATCTTCCGACAAGAATTTAATAAATTAATTTCATCATAATCCTAAGCGTTTCAAAAACTTCTTAAAATGAAAAGTTTAAAATTTTACCATAAAATAATCTAATTGCATGGAAAATGGAAAATATATTGTGTTTTTGATATTTTAAATAAAATAAATTTTCTTTCAAAACTTCTACGACTCCAAAAAAAAATGTCATAATTTTAGCAGCCCTTAATGATACACCAAATTGCAAACATTTATAAGTAACATTCGATTCTTACAATTAACTGTCTTAAACATGTCTTTAATTTATTTTTTTCATTTAATACAAATACTGAAAATAATATCCTGAAATATTCTGTGCACCAGTAAAAATAATACGTCATTTATTTTAAATTTCAAATGAAAAAAATGACATTATAATTTACATTCGTTAATGTTCCAAAGATTTGAAAAGACGGTAGTCTGAAGGTGCCATTCACTACGAATTATTAAAACCTGGCCAAAGTGTCACAGCAGAGCTATACTGTGAACAGTTAGACCGGTTAAAAGCTGAAATTAAAAAAAAGCGATTTGTGTTAGTCAACAACCAAAGACGCATATTGTAGCATGATAATGCAAAACCACATGCAGCAAGGATCACGCAGGAAAAAATAAGGGAGCTGGATTTGAAAGTGCTACAATATCCACCATATTATCCTAATATTGCACCTTCAGACTATCATATTTTTAAATCTTTGGAAAATTCGCTTCAGGGTAAAAAAAATTACTTCTGTGGAAAAAGTAAAAAATCATTTGGACTCTTATTTTAATGAAAAACCGGGTGAATTTTACGAAAGAGGCATTAAAAAGCTACCTGATCTGTGGAGGGGGATTATAAATAGTAACGAAAATTATTTAATTGATTAATATTGTACAGATTTTGTTAAAATATTTTCTTTTTCCAAAAATTGACATTTCTTTTGACTTTACCTATTACAAGATCAACTTCGACAGAAAAAAGCATCAGAGATACCTACATTCTAGATATAAAATGTCAATTCGAAAAAAATAAATAACTTTTTGTGACATACGAATTTCCAACTAAGAAAATTCCGATAACTAACTTAAGCTTTTAGCACCTCGCTTAAAAGGAGCAAATACTTAATAAAAAATAATTATTTGATAATATAATATATCGAGCAGAATATCACCTTAAAATATAGCTCATCGCTACACCATTTTCCAAATTGCGTTAATTATGCTTTTCCGAGGAAGTATTTCTTTATAAGCATTTTCAAACAAAAAATTCACAAGGCTAGGCTATTTAAAAATATTAACAATTTTAAGATTACTTGAAGATAATATCACCCATAAATTAATTTTCAATATATTTATTGATTTAGCATTTACTTGGTAGAACTCCATTTTAATAGGGTAAAATATCAAGGTATTTCAGTTCTACAGTTTTTAAAAAGTTAAAGGTTGAATTTACACATTTAACACATAAGATCTTTTAAAAATAACAAATCTGACTCACAATTTGCAAATCATTTTTTGACCGAGTCTCATGACATTAGTTTAAGTTTAGTTCCAACCGTTCTGCATCTTTGTCATAAGGGTCAAAAACTAAATTTACTAGAACAACTTGAAATTACCAGACATAAACAAAACATCTTAAATGAGCAAACCATCATTAATCCATCGCCGTTGTTAAAACCCTTAATGTAATCAATAATAAATATCAATATATTTTTTCCTAATTTACTTGTGGAAAATCCCACATTGCTTATTGTTTTTCAAATCACTTAAGCCATAGTTAATAAATTTAATGTAGCATAATTAATAATAAATATCAGTTTAAAGTATTCTAATTAATGTGTTTAAAAACCCAGACTGCTTATCTTTCTTTGTAACACTAAAATCACAGTTAATAAGTGCAATATTGTAATTAGAATTTGAATTAGTATGTTAGAGTGAATAATATGATGCATTGTGTATCTCTTCTTAGACAGTATATATAGCCAAGTAAATGTACGTTTAAAGCATAGTTCTGACGATGGCGTAAGCCGAAATAGCTATCAACCTTTAACTTTTTAAAAACTGTAGAACTGAAATACCTTGATATTTAATTTTCAATAGTTAATTTTAAATACAAAATATGAGATATTCTCAACACTTTTCATCGTTAACGACACATTTCACGTTATTTTATACATTTTTATACATATACATATTATTTAAATCTAAATATCTCAACCAACAGTTTTTCTACGAGAACTGTTTGTTACTCAGTTTTTGTATTGTATTCTCTTTTTTCACAAAAGAAATAATAAAACTGATTAGCTAGGACAGGACGAGTGGTTGGTTTATCACTCTCCCTACGCTGATATTTAAAATTGGAATAGATGGAGGAATTTTTCAGACATGACAAAATCGCACGCTTTTGAATAAAAATCGATAAATCAACTGAAAAAAACTATTGTTTGTCCTAGGACTTGTACCCGTAAAATCCGTCATAGAAGCCAAATACGTTGATCACTGATACACGGATGCTATATAATCTTGTAGGAATATATAACAATTCACAATTTCATTTTTTTGTTTATCAAAGAAAAAGTTATGTGAGTAGCTTAGAATTCATAAATTTTTATAATTATAAACTTAAACTAAGTGCGTATTAGACATTAATGTTCCAATATTTAAAAGGTGTTCAAATATAAGTTTATCAAAAACGCCAATTGGCTCCATAATATATATATATCTATAGTGTTGGCTTATGTGGCGTAGTAGTAAGACTTTTACTCAAGTAATCAGATTGCCTTGGTTTCAAGTATATTTCCAAAATATAAGTAGCTAATTTTGAAAGTAACGAATCTTTACTTCAAATAATTATAAATTTCATAAAAATCACTTTCAAACAATTTACAACGTAACGCCACTACATTTAATTTTGTAAGTGGTTCACCTGGGTTATCAAGATAACCTTTTCAAAAATCTTCCTGCTTAAAATATGAATGATTTTTAATCAAAATTTTCACTCTGCTCAAGTCTGAATACTTCAGTCAACTGTTTGAAATGTTGTATTGTACTTAAGGTATAACCAACTTTGAGCAAGTCTTGTGAGACATGATGAAATCATGTATAAAGGGTTAAAATAGAAAGAAAACTCTTCCATATTATTTTAAATCACTGTTGGAAAAGAAAAATATCATTCTTAAAAATATGCAATGTAAATAAGTAAAATTGTAAAATATTCCTCTGTGCATAATGTATTTAGATGGAAAAATGTTCTTAATTTCATTTAAATAATCTAATAAAACTTTCCCAGCAACCTAAAGAACAACCGTAATTAATCCTGCCATTCTAATGGTGATGTTTTTACTAAAGGTCAATGTGATAAAGTGAAAATATTAGGTCTCTATACACCGATGAGTATATTTAACAATCGTTAGCATTAATGTAATAAAAACTTTTTAAACCTCAAAGTTATATTGGCCTTTCCTCGAAAATTTACCCTAATTTCTTTATTCTTCTTTTTTAGATGCCAACACGTATTTAACGTCAACTACGCAATATGCAATATTATTTTTTTTCAGGCGGCCGTGAAATTGCGGGTGCATACACATAACGGATGGTGGTGGGATAATCAAAAACAAAATTATTTTTTCAGCCTCAGAAGCCCAGTTTTTAATGCTCAAAAAGATTCTATCTTTCAATTTACCGTGTGTCAATATTGATTTTCTATGAGGGGAAACCGAGATTTAATTTTATTTTTAATTAAAAAATATATTTGACATTACAGTTAATGCCAATGCGTCAAATATTTTGAAGTTGATAGATCATACAAGATGTACTCGATGAGAATTTTTGTAAGTCACTTGATATATTAACTCAAGGATAATTTACATCACAAACACCCATGTCTTAAATCTCAAGTTTTCTAAATTGAAAAAATCCAATTTGACATTGACTTTACCGGGAATCGAACCCAAACCCGCCTGATCGGTAGAGTAGGCTCTAACCAACTAGACTACAGCGGGCGACATTTTACCATCAATTGTCGTACCATTTTATCGCTTGCTGAAGTAAAAGTTACCAAAGACTTTATTTAGTGTTAATATTTTACTGGTTACAAGCTATAATTTTGAAAATATTTTATTCAAAATAATCATTTATAAATCAAACAATATCGGTTGTAAGAAAGTAACCGATAATACTATAGAAATAGAAAATGAACGGATGTTTCTTCAATCTTAAAATTAGTTTCATCAATCTCAATTATAGACAGAATTTTCGGTTTACCCACATAGATTAATTAGAGAAAATTCTAATCTTTCATCTTTGATTGCGGAAAAGAGATTAGATTCTTTTATATACAAAGTGTATTAGCAATAGTGAATAAAAATAAATAACAAAGCCGTAATTTGCCCAGCTGAAGGTATAGCAAAGTTCCGTTGGGTGCAAAACAACATTTGGAAATTTGCGGAGCCAACATTAGGCGCCGTTATTCGCTAACGGCGCCATTAGAAGCTAATTGCGTTTTTATTTTCTGCGATGACGGACTTTTCAGACATTCAATAGCTTTCGAGTGCTTTTTAAGCTCCTGTTGTATTTCTTGCCTGTCGTCACCATGCATTTTTTTACTGTCGATAATAACGCTTGCGCTGTGCCGTTCAAAACACGGCAATTTTTGAATAATTATTAATATATTATATATCGTCAAAGCGAACTTTCATTGAACTCAATTGGACAATAAGCAGCATAAATGACTTTTTGTCTTGCGTAAAATTATTTTAAATACACAATTTAACAGACGAATGCCTCTGACCTCAACTTACGATTTTTAATAAAATTCAGGCTTATGAATGCAAAGAGGAAATTTAATCAGAACATTAATAACACGTCAATCAGATGACTTCAAAAAAAGAAAAGCAATTATTAATACAAATTTAGCTTGCGGTTTCGTGAGATAATACAATTTATTACTAATGTATACTTTATAGCTTATAATTCATTAAGAAAGAAAGCGATGTATTTAATAATTTTCTAAATATTTTTTTTTTAATAATTCAATTTAGTTCAAAAAATTAAAGTGCTATTTAAACATTGTACTAATGCATATTATTCAGTAGAAAATTCTCGTGATGGTTCTGATATAATCAATTCTGGTCTTTATTAAAAAATATACAGATTGAATTATGTATCACAGAAGAGTGTTTTTTTTATGATGCCTTTCCGTCAAGTATTGACAGTGAACACCATAAAGGTGACCTCAATTTAGTGTGTCGTATGATGATTCATCAAATGCCAGTGACCCAAAAGATTCTAATTAACTTTCAACGATGGGCTTAAAAAAAGGTCAGTTTTGTTATTTTAAATAGTCTTTTAAGATACCGACCCAACGAATACATTAAAAAGAGCTAGTTTCGATGTTTATTGATTTTGAACATTTTCTTTATGACGACTTTAATAAATTACGACAACTTAGATTGCTTCATCTACAATTAGGTCCTCCAATCTCGGGATTCCGTAAATTTCTGGGTTTTTGAAATAATGGGGAAGAAATAAAAACATCTCGCGTTTTTTAATTTCGGGAGTTCGGTAAATTCCTAATATTTTGAAATCGACAAAATTTGTTTGAAAAATTCCAGGATTTTAAAATTGTCGAGAAAAAAAATCTCATGCCCGAATTCATAAACGATTTTATTTCTAATTTTCAATCCCGGGATCCCGAAATTATGAAAAATTGTCAATCTTGAAATCCCGGAATCAAAAAAGTCCGGGATTGCATGCCCTAACTACAATAACATCGTCATATGTTTTCAAAAGACAGGGAAATTTCGTTAAGAATTAAAGAACATCGGAGGATACTTTTAAAAGATAACTAGCTTCTTTGTGATTTCGTATTTGTTTTTGTTGATATGAGCGCTATGGGGTTACATCTAACGTTATATGTCCTTTCATTATGAAAAGGTTTGTTAGCTCTGACATTTGTCAAAGCACACATACCTATAGCTAAGTGATAAACTAACAGATATCATATTCAGAAGAGAATGAAAAAGAAATCGCAGAATGATTTATGTTGATTCAAAATATATTAAAAAGTAATTTTACCTAAAAACTGGACTTGCGACCACCTTTGAACCATTACAATTACAAAATAATTGGTAATACCTTTCTTATTCAGAGTGACGAAAAAACTAATTAAAAAAAAAACTTTTTATATAAAAGATATATTTTGAGTAAAGATATATTGTGATTCAACAGGAAATTTGAATCTAAATTGGAACTTTTTTTATAAATAAATAATTAATTACATCGACTTCGGAAAGGCAAAAGGACATAACACACAATTTTTTCAAAACAGCTTTTTTCAATAATCACAATGTATGCAACTTGATACACGTACTATCAAAAAGATGTTAACTGAAAATGCTGAAATAGTATCTTAATTTAGATTCTAATTTTGAAAATGAAAAGCCTGTGAAAATTACGACCTTGTGAACATTGTGTATATTTAATAATTTGCATTTGGCGTAAAATCATCAAAAAACGTTTTTTGTGTCTCTTGTATTTTTTTTATCTGTGGGCTACGTCCTTTTTCCTTTCTACAGTCAACATCGGAAACAAAGTATAAATACAAAGGTAATGAATCAGATAAGTCTAAATGTAAATAATTAAAAATAATCTTGGTCGTAATTGCATATTTTTTTAATTATTTTAATCTGAATGCTGACGTTATTTTTTTTTCTTATTATAATCTGTTTTGCGATTTATTATAATTTTTCTGTTTTGTTAACAAGACCTGATGACATTATCATTCGCTAATTGAACGATTCTTTTTCATGTGGAATAGATTGATGTTTTACTAAAAACAGTATTTATATCGATCCCATAAGGTCATTGGTCAAGTATGCATGCACAATAACTTCGCTCGAGAAATCCAGAAAATCCCGACAGTTGAAAAGACTATTAAAACTGTTCATATTATACTTAAATTGATTGTTTTGTATAATGTCACCAAATAACAATGTTTTCGATAAAGAAAGCTGGACCAAACCTTTAAATTTATTTGTAATGAACTAATACCGAAAAATGTAATTCATTATTACTTTACCAAAACAATTGTTGGTCTTCCACAAAATTTGTATAACATTTTAAATATCTTTCTTCGGGTATATAATAACCTTACAATTCTTCTTATCAATTAACGTAATATTTTATAAAAAAACAGTATAAGCGATGTCAATCATAACTTTTTTTTTTTCAAAATTACTGCGTTTATTAATTACTTAGACTTTGTGTAGGCTATAATTCAGAAATTAAAATTCTAATATGAATATACAACGCTTTGTTTTGAAGCAAACTTGTGAGTGGGTCGATTGTTTGGGCCCCAGGAGGCTCAAAATATACCCTTATGGTGGAGAAGATTCAGAAGAAATTATTGAGACTTCTCTATATGAGGGTGTATGAATATTACCCATGGCTTTATCTTCGGCATACTTCAATGGTTTGAACGTTCGAAGAGAAATGTACCTGGCCATATATTTCTTTCAGCTTATACGAAGCCAAAATGAGAATTCCTCCATTCTTGAGAATGTGAATCTAAATTTTCTTGATTATTTTTGAGAAATCATGGACATGAATTGTTTGTTCTCCCAACGGTGTAGAACCAGCCTGCCAATGGAGATTCCACTGGGGAGAGCTTTAACGGTGTTCAACAATATTGCTTCGGATGTCGAAATATTCCACGTAGACGTGGGTGAACTCCAACGAATACTATTTTTTTATGTATTAAAGTAAAGTTCGCCGGAGCTTACTCATTTGATTTTCTTGCCATTTTTTCTCTACTGCTTTTAATATTAAATTGTACTTTTTTTTTCTTCATTGTAAATTTTTTAAATTTATAATTTGTCAACCTTGTTCAATGTTACTTAAATTAATTAATAAATAATATTATTGTCTCGCGTTGCAGACTTCGGTAACCGTGCAATTTGAGAAAAAAGAACCCAGTAACATCAGAAGATTGGTTGGTTTTATTTATGTGACAATGGTTATGAAGTATTGTATTTATATCTCAGTTATTTTACTGCACTATCATTGTATTGTACACTATATTTTTTATATGAAATAGCAAAGATTTGTGACACAAATTTCCAATTCAATAAATATATGTTTATTCTATTAAATTTTAATATCTGTCTCATTTAAGTAACTATTAACCACGAGTCTAATTAATTAGTTAACTGGAACACCGGTTTGATAATATGAATTTCCCTACAATACAATTATATTTGACGTCACTTATACGGCTTAGCGGTAGCAATTATTTATTATGAGCACTCTGTATGACATATTATAATTATTACTAACGTAAAAACTATGACAATACCATAATATGAATAAAAAGAATACTGATAGGGAACGTGTCGTAAAAAATATGCGATCTGCAATAAAATTCAAGTAAACATCATTTGAGATGATCTTAAATTTAATAATAAATAAATAAAATAGGAAATATTTTTATGAATAAAACTAACAACAAACAAAATTTCTCGTAAAAGCACACATTAAATAAACTTTACTGTGTGGGGTAAGCTAACATATTTCGTGTCATAAAAATATGTACTCTGCAGTATTGCGATTTGAATTTTTTCCAAAATAAAATATTCATTTAAACGTTTAAATCATTTTCAGATTAAATCTTTGTTCTTGTTTTCCGTTGTGTAACAATTAATAAAATAAAAATACATAATTACCTTCGTTGCTGAATATTGTTAAATTTAATTTCACAAACCAAACAAATTATGATTAATTATAAACATATTTCATCGGAAAAATTTCTGTTCATTTAACCAGGCTTCGTTAAAAATACTGATATCTCGAAACAATATTATTCACATGTTCACAGTCCAAAAATATCTCACTGAATATATTTTGAATGACTTAAAGAAAGTATCACAAAGAATTATTATAATCAACTATTCACATTGTTTTGAACATCACAAAAACGTCATAAAACTTAATGATAATGTATCAGGTTTACACAGATGTAATTAGAGAATTGTTATATCACTTCAGAGAACGCCTCGTGTTCACGTTATCACAGGCACCGGGACACATAGGTGTTGTTCGTTTCACACGGGAGCTATCGGCCGTGCGTTCGCAGCGAAGACTCGATTGTACTGAGGGGTAAGTTTTTCCGAGCATGCGCCTGAAGGGATGGCACTCGCCAATGTTCACCGAGGAAACGACGGCAAACGACTGAGGGAGTGCGCAGAGATTCCCGGGCGCTCCCCCTCTACGCCGCATGCACCCCTTTCTGGGTCCCGGGCTTTTGGTTTCGTCAATGCCTTTTCACTTAGACACTTGTCAGTTTGAAAACTTGCTGAAAACGTAAAAAAAACTTCTTCAACCATTCGAATTTCACTCTAATTGGTAAAAATCAGATGAATTTGGCACCGAAGTTTACTAAAGCTTTTGGTTCTTTCTTTTTATTCGAAGACAATCGACCGAACGCGCTGAAATATTTAAAAAAATGAATGGTTTTATCATACTTCAAACTTTTTGTTGGCTTAGATTTTAACGTCAACTACTGTTAAATTAATTTATTGAAATAAAAACTTTTGAAGTTTCAGTTTATCCGATTTAAATTTAAATGTTTCTAAGCATCACAATGCTTGAGCAAATAAAGGGTTGACTAAAAAATATAAAATACCGCACGGTGAGAGTGTGCTACAATTTGAGTAACGGGTACCGTTACGGGTGAGATTTTGCTGATATTGATAATGATGTCATAAATTTTATCTGAATCTCATTTGCGTGATTTTCTCACATTATTTCTTTATCTTTAATCTAATAAATCATTTTCTTAAAACAGAATTAATTTTGAATGTTAAAGAAGAGAATCTAAGTCGACTTCATTATCAATTTCACCATCATCAATCTCTCTTTTGGTTGAGAGTAAAGATCTAACAGTAACGTGAGATAAAGACTTGATATAATTTAACTGAACTTTCTATTATACATCCAGTGTTTAGGATTGAGTCGAGTAAAAAATAGCAATGAGGCATGAGTTAGTTAAAAAAGAAACACTCTCTTTTATTTGTGCTCTGTGATTTATTCATTCGTGTCATATAACTGCGTAAAAGAAACAAATCACAACTCAAAAATTAGGATCTGTGGTTAAATTCTAACGTAATTTTCAGTGACTTGCGGTCTTATCCAAATTGGGTTTTCATCACGTCATCTGCTTTCTCACTCTATTGAAAAAAAAACAGATGGGTTAAGGCTCATAGCAAAAGACAATTTGAATATATCCATATACTTTCCATTAAACTTAACTTCCTAAATAAGCCATTTGGTTCAAATAGAAAGAATAAAAACACCACCGATAACTCTTAAATCTTAAATCGTTTAAAATGTTCATTTGATAATTCCATAACTTGATAACACATCTGAACAAGAAAAAATGACACTATCGCTTGCCCACTTTGAACACACACTTTAACTATTGTCCACGTCAAAAAAACACTTTAAATCACACCGTGTACATTGTTGTTACTATTTTACTCTTCTGCATTATCTTCATTCAGTGCATTTAGCGTGTTTTGTTTACTTATTATAAGATTTTCTTTCAACTGAAGCACATTTCCGATTAACTCCGATCAGCGTTGTCGTGGAGCTTTTATTCTACTAAGTTGCGCGGTAAAGGCTTCAAATAAACCAAAATCTATCAAGCTTTTAATTACCACCATTTTTTATTTTATTTTCGTAAAAAAATACTCGCATAAACGCTACAGTAACTCGTTTAACATATGTAATTTTAAGAAGGGGTAGGGTTTATCCATAAAAGTTTTATAGTTAAGTACTTAAATAATATCTAAAACGCAATTTTTGCACTAATTCTAGAATTGTATATAACGACTATAATTGGCTTAGCTTATAGTGAGTCTCGCGCTGTGGTCTAGTTGGTTAGAGCTTTCATTATTAACCAGGCGGGTCTGGGTTTGATTTCCGGAAAGATTAATGTAAAATTTAGAGTTTTCAATTTAAATTTGAGACCTAAGACATGGGTGTTTGTGGTGTTAATTTTTCTTCTCGAGTGACCTAAAATAATTTGTCATCGAGTTTTCTCGTATGATCTTTCAACTTTATAATATAAATGCCAGTACATTATCTGTAATGCCAATTTTTTTACAAAAATAAAAAAATTAAAAATATTTTGAACTGTCAACCAATTGAGAATATTGCTAAAGTAACCTTTATTTTATTAATAACATGGCCTATGACGATTCTACTTAACTAATAATATATTATCTGATGTCATAAAGAAACGATAAAAAAACGAAAAAACACCCCCTACCTCTCTCTGGCTAAAAGTTTGAATCGATTTAATGAGCGGTGGTAGTGAGCAGGCTAACAATTAAAATAAAATTATTGAAACAATTATTGAATTTTGAACGATTTAAAATTTTACAACCAATGTATGAGTGTCTGTTACGTTTCAGATATTTAAGTTCACGGACTCGCAAAGTATTATGATTGCTTGTTTTTTTATGAGACATATAATTAAGATACTTTGTTATAGTATGTATGAATGTTGAGTCTAAGAGATGGCATAGTTTAGTGAGTGTTAATTTTATTATGCTTTTTTTATTTTTTATTTGATTGAATCCTTCCATTAAGACTATTTTGATTGACTCATAAAGTTTTAGTTCTATACTAAGAAGTTAGAAATATTCAATGATTCATTAACTAAAACAAGAATTCACTCATTATCATCTCAGATATTTACGCGATTATATTTTCAATTACTAAACATGTAGACTAAAGACTAAATGTCTTAATCGATACCGATGTCCACGAGTCTGAGTTCTTTAACAAATACTTTTTAATTGTTGTCTAAATGTTTAATTATTTGCGATCCTTAGGTCTGTATCTACTCGTTCAATGAGTGATCGGCTTTTTTACCATCACTAGCTTTCTATTTTTCCTCTCTCTGAAATGGAGAGATTGAGCAACTTTATAGTTAACAGTTTTCGTAAAAGATCATATGATTCACATTAGGTACAAACATGGTTGAAAAATACATATATAATATATAAGTTACAAACAGTCGGCATAAAAAGTAAGCGAAGACGAAGCTTACTAAAAATAAATAGAGAAATTCGTATGTTGGGTCTTTTTCTGCAAACGAAAATCACCCGAACATGTTTTGACAGCCAACTTTTATCAATAATGGCAATTGACAACAGAAAACCCTCTGCTCGTTTTTGGCTCGAAATAAAAATATCGAAATAATATAATAATCTAAAAAAAACACTTACGCACATGACAAAGGTCTAAATAATTTATTCCAGGATTATAATGGCGTTAATTTGACAGTCGGTGCCAAATTGCGTTAAGGGAGTCGAACATCGGGGCATGCGATTACAGCACACTTCAACAACATTGAGCGATAGATCGAAAACTTAATTATTTTTAATTAATCTTTGCCAACACAATCAACACTTCAAAACTTCTGCTTTTATTGTGAATAAAACACTTTTCACTGATTACTCATCAAAAATAATACATTTTAACCGTGTGTAATATATATCATATTTTCAATTAGTTTCATGAAGCCTTAGTTTTTTGACGAAATAATTTCTAACCAGGTACAAAAAACGTGATAAAATCTTTCACTTTTCTACGTGTACCTAATCTTAAAAAGAGTTTGTAATCCAATGGCGTGACAGTGCTTACGAATACTTCTTATGAAATGACTATGCTCTGTTAGTGGAACACCGTTATTTTAAAGATTTTTTTATTATCAAAGCACTCATTCAAATTACTTTACTTGACAAATTCCCAAATTATTTATGTTATGTGTATTATGGACTTGAAAACAAGAATAGAATAAATTATGATATAACATGTAGAAAATATTAAAAAAATATGTTTTCGTTTATTTCGTATTTACAAAAAATGTAGTATTATCAAATAATTATTATTAAGTTAATCAACATGTTGGAATGTCAGTCAAATTGCATCTACAAATTTATTGCAAAATATTTGAATGCATCAAGCATGAGAACAACGCTGAAGCTACTGATATCAGTTAAATGCTCAAATTGGAAACAAATTTTAGTGTATTAAATAATATAGATCAACCAAATTAAGCCTACTGCTCGCGGGTCGCATGACATTTCTATGCGGCCCAAAACAATGATAGTCACCAAATGATATTTGAAACATGTCATATTGGTTGTAACGAATGAATATTTTGTTAACATTTGAGTACTTACATGTATGTACTTTTTTGTTTGCGGTACCTGTGTAGTGTTTGTTTGTACGTTTATATATATATATAAATATATACATTTATAAAAATGAAATAAATGTTACTATATTATGTATAGTATGTGAAATATTAACTCATTACTTATACGCAGTAATAATGCAGAAAAACTAATATGCGGCTCAGATAAAAAAAAAATTTTTAAGTATGTCTGGTATGTATCGTTTAAATTTTTAAAATTAGTTTGACGATTTATGTAAAAATAGTACTTATTATCCAATATGTTTACATACATAGCGTATACGCACTTAGTGATATCGTTAGTTTTTTTTAATAAATATGAAAAGGAAAAAAACACAAAAATAGTAAAAGCATTTAAGTCTTTAGATAGTTGAATTTTACTATTAAACTATACAGCTGCTGGCAAATCATTTTAAATTTTATCTTCAAAGCTAATATAAACAAATTAAATTGATTAAATACAAAGAAAAATGTATTGTTTTAGCATTATATAAATTAAGAGGTGTTGTCGAAAAAATATCATATACTGTGAGTTATGAGTTTTTACCCACACACATTAATTTATGGAAGTTAATTATTTTATATTAAAGTTTTGTGATTCTTATTCTAAAATTTTACATCAATATTTATTTATTAATCTGGGATCACCAACTCAACTTTAGTAAATGAACTAATATTTTATATACCCCTTAGCAGACATCTAAACCACCCTACATTACCCGCGGTTCGTTCAAAGTACCAAAATGATTCTACCCATCTCATATACTCTTATACATCTTTTGTATTTGCATCTTTTTCTTTAGCGGACCAATATAAAGCCGCAGAGTATTTTGCATGTATTATTTATTCATTTTCGTACAAGTGTGTTGTGTGTCGGCGTGTAATGTATATTTATTGATGTTATTACTATATGAAATAAAATGGTGCATGTGTTGTTCTAAAATACTAGAAACCCACTCTTATTACGCATTGTTATTTCATTAAAATTGGGTATTTATATAATCTTTTAAACAAGAGGAATAGTTGAGAATTGTGTTCACATTTGCATCTTCATAATTCCTCATTATATTTGAAGAAACACCGTTTATATTTGAAGCATCATTACTCGGCGCTGTAACAGACATATTTTTTTTAAATATATACATATCTCTATACTCTATATCAGACCGTTGTGTAGTGTCATTTAAACAAAAAAACAGTTAGAATATTTCCATTGTATAAATTTTCTACGCTGACATAGTAATGGCGATTACGTAAAGCTGTCATAGCAATCAAATATATTTTATGATCAATTCTATTAAAACTAAATATGTTCCTATGTTAAAGCTATCTTTTTTAAGAAAAAAAAAATATATGGGTGAACGTGGTTGGCTTTAGTTATGGTTTTTAGTATTGAATCACAGTATAGGCTTCTTAATTATTATTTTGTTATAGAAACCATTTTTAATGTTAAATAAAAAAAATATAATATGTGTTGCTATAATGAATTAGCTGGATGCGTGGTTGAGTTTTCAACGTTGTTGTCTTCGGATATGGAGGTCTCGGGCTCAAATCTTAGTATAGTCACTTTTTATAAATTGATTTTTTATTGATGTATGGTTTCTGTCCGAAGGCATTGATGTATGTGATTCTTAAATTATCTCCCATCTTTCCTTTCTCAAAAACAGGCGTGTCGAAGTGGTTGGCTAACCACTAGTTCTCACTTTGTCCTATCCTTTTATATCTACTCTCTTTAAAAAAAAGACGTTGCATTACTGAGTAACAAGAAGTTAACTGCATTAGAAGGCCATATGCTTTACATTTCGAGCGGACATGGATAAAAGAGATATCTGCATTACATGCACGTTTGTCTGTAACGCACAGCACATACAAAACATTCTTAAGTTGCAAATGAAACGGATTGATTTACATCGAATGATACTATCATGAAGTAATTTAATACTTTGTTATAATTTTAAAAAACATTTTTGTTTAAATCTTAAGCAAACTTTTTACTCCCGAAGTATTTATCCAGGTTCCTTTTAAGTTGGGCGGTCGTTAATCTTCTCACAATCACTGCACTATCCTGTACAAGCCCTAAATGTGAAACAAGATAAGTTAATTGACCTATAATTCAGCCGCTTCAGAATTAAACGAAACAAAGGGAGCATAAATAAACATAGACTTAAAGCGATAAATTAAAAAGGCTTTATTTATTTTTAATGTTGATGAAAAACGCTCAAATAGACGGATTTTAACTATGTATTTAAAAATTTCTTATGGGAGTTTTGTACATTTTTTTTAATGTTCTGTCTTTTATTTTAAATTTTGTTTACATGGATGAAAAAAAACGGTATATTAAACTACAAGACAATTTTTAATTTGTCGTCAATGAATCGTATTAATCTAATCAAGTGATAAAGTGAAAGTCTTTGCATAAAAATAACAATAATTTCAACATTTCCATATTCATTTTTTTATATTTTGCAATTATGATTCCATAAATCTGCGGAAAAAAATCATCGGCTCTCTTTTTTACGACGTTTTTCTATAAACAGCAAATGACCACTAGTCTACCATTTATTAGAAGGTGTACATACATAGCATACTTGTTAGTGTCGGAGTTGTCGAATTGTATTCAGTCATGGTTTTTTTTGTTAAATATAAATAACAATAATTCATATATGGCTTAAAAATAATAAAAACTTTACGCGTAGAAAATACAATTTAATGCAGAGTTTATTAATTTTTTTCCTATATATGATAGAAATAGAGTTAACAACATCATCTGTGTTATAAAAATCATTAACTTTTTTGAATTATGAAATATACACATCCTTGAAGTGCACTACGACTGATAAACTAGTTTTTAATTGACTTAACCTAATATTATTTTATTTTTTTCAAGAAAAACCTTTTTCTTAGTCCTTTTTACTGGTCGCAATTTCCAGATACTCTTCTTTTTTCAAAATTAATAGATAAATTTAAATACTAATTCGGCATTTTCCTTTTGATAGAACGTATATCAAGTTGTTTTGGAAAAATTGTGGGTTACGTTCTTTTTCATTTCCATCGGTGAATTATAATGCCTTTTCACCAAATATTGACAGTGAACACTCTTAAAGTGATTTTAATCGATTTTTCATGAAGAGGAAATGTTTTTTTGTAATATAAGACATTTAAGGTATAGTGAAAAATTCCAATAAAAGCAAAGTACAAAGAAGTCAAATTGTCCAACTACTGTATGTATGTACATTTGTTCATACATTCTCTACTTACCAACATTCAGTGCGTACCTTAGCATCGCTATAATAAAATTTCCCAATAAGAACCCGTCGACTCTTACAATTGAACATTTTTTACGCACACTCTACCCAAAAACCTTCACTATGCATCCTTCTATAAAACTTTATAAGGTGTTAAGACTCCCAAAGTTTTAATAAATCAATGAGAAGGTATTTTTTTCTCAGTTTTTATTTTTGACTGAAATGGAAACTGAATAAGCCGTTGAATACTTTTACTGTGCGTATTCAGTGTACTGCAAGCCTTAACCCATTCAACCAATCAAAACTCAATTACACTCAATGCTCTCGATGATTAGTTTAGGAGAAGCAATATTTTTGTTGCTAGTTATCATCAAATCATAGTAAAAGTAACAGCACTCATAATTTTAAAAAAAACTACGTTTACTTACTTTATCAGAAAATGCATTCATCAACAAAGACGAAAATTCACTAGAACAATTTATGACTAATGAAGCCATAGTTAAACCGAAAAGCCTGCTGATTATTTGTCTATCAATATGTTTTTAAAAATATCACCATATAAAAAAAAATATTATTTCGATGGACTCCGTGGCAACTTTGTGGAAGTTCATTTTAACACAAAAGTTTATATACAATTCAAAATGACTTCGATCATTCCACGTATTGTGCCAACAACAGTGACACGTGTTTTGCCTCTTTCAGGCACATCTTCTTGCTAACGATTTTAATATTCTAAAATGATTTATTTTAAAAATGGGAAGCAAGGGGAGAGGGGGATAGATAGATGTCAGTTTCTATCCCCCCTCCTTGCTTCCTATTTTTAAAATAAATCATGTTAGAATATTAAAATCTTTAGTTTGAAGATGCTTCTAAAAGAGGTGAAACACGTGTCACCGTTGTTGGCACAATATTCTCATTTTTTAAATTAAAACCTTGAAATTTTACTGAATGTTATCAGTATCCAGGAATTTTCTCATGTGTTGACAACGTGGGTGACTCATCAACCAACCAAGCCACGGAGCTTAAATGTGAACCCACATCAAGATCGGATCGTTTTTGGTGGTTTTTGGGGTAGAACTGACTTTTACTGAACGGATCTGGCCCGTTATTTCAATTTGCAATAACTGAAAATGACTAAGTCCCAAATAAAAAATACCTCCATTTCTAAAAATACTCAAAAGTCTACTTTACAAAAAATTATAAATACAATAGGTTATTTTTTTATATTTAATGGAGGCTTCTCTTGATCTGAGTGCGTAAATACTAGGGGCGAAGAGCTCGTGGCATTGAAGAGCATTAAGTGCGGCCTGTTTAATGAATCTCAATTGCAAAACAGATCCTCTTGGGGTAGTTTTTCTTCCATTTTTTGTTGATGAAGTCAACATATTATTTGTAATATTAAATAGTAAAAACAGTAAATAATAAAATGGATTATTAAGATTATTTAAGATTGTATATTCTGTAGTGCATCTTACTGGAATTCTTGAAGTGGGGCAATATAGAGCTATGACTAACTAACAACCATCCAACCTTCCAAAATAAAAAGGATGCTCCTTTTCGGTACGTAGTCTCTCATTTCATGATTTTTAAAAATACTTCTTAGAAACCAGCGACACTGCTGGTAATTTTGTTTTTTGTACAATGATATCAGATTAAAAAGATAAAATTACCACAGACATTTTGTGGACATAAAATTAAATATCGCGAAAAATCAAAGTATAAAAAAATATACACTTAAATTAGTTCTACATAGACTTTGAAATAAACGTACGCATTATACTTTTGTTTTCTCCTATATTGACTTTGATTCTTCTACTAGATTTTAATGTTGTCAAATCGTTGCCAAATACTGTGTACTTTACTATAGCCAAATTCTACTTTTACTACTAATATAATTACTGCTGAGTAAATTTATATTATCCAGCAAGACACAAAACTAAAAGAATATATATGTTGTTTGTACAAAACGATACTGTAGCTGCCTTTTTTCGGCAATAAGCCGTGATTCAATGATTTTTTGGTCTAAAGACTTCTACATTGTATTGTAGACGTGAGTTTATAAATTTTAGAATTTAATTTATTCCGTATAAATTAGGTGGCATATGAGTTACATTATGCCTCACGCACCCCAGTTTTGAGTTACAAAACAAACGGTGTGTATATTTATATGACTATAGGACGTGAACCGGAGCGGACCGTACGAGAACGGAAATCAAACCTAGGGAAGCCGTGAGGAAATTGGGTGAACGGGTCAATTGTTTTCTTTTTTCCCCGTTTCCACATAGGTATACCCTCTTTTTATCTGGCATCAAAGCTCTCAATTCCCTATCCTCGCTATTACATTTTATTTAATCTTTCGTTTATGGACTTTGATTTAAATTACGTTATTCGACTCCACAATATAAATTTTATCCAATAACGGATATTTTAAAAATAATAATTATCTAATTAATTGTCTTTGGATATTGTACAATTGATTATCTCTGAAGTAAAGTATTTTTTTGCATTTGCGTTCTCTTCTGTAGTGTATTGGCTATATTTTTTTCTCTTTGAGTCTGGACTGTTTCTGGTTTAAGTTTTTAATTATTGATTCTTTAGATTGGCTTGATATTGTAAAGGTTTGTTCTGTTCAAGGTGATAATTTCAAGTAAATTTGTTGATTTTCTAACAAGTATAAACTCGACTGTTTTAAACGTAAATACAAACAAAAATGATAAATCGTTGATTCCAAGGATAGTTTAATATTTTATTTTTCAACCGATTTACAGATTGTTCTTTGAAGACATGGATCTTTACGGTATCAAAAATTTTCTCCCACCTATACAATCTAGAAATAGTTCAAAGCTAGAGCGACTATATAATCACGTGCCTTGCTGTAGCATTATCCATGTATCCAAGGACTCTCTCTTGAAAATACGAAAAGTTGATTAGCTGTACAATGACGCTAACATTTTGCTTCATAAACATACAATGCGGTTCACATTGTAGACGGACACGATTTAAAAAAAATTGATAATTTATTCCCTGTTCCATGCCAAGAAGTTGGCGGTATCTATTATTTCTCCTATCCATGGTGGCGTAAAGGATTTAACTTCCGGAATGGAAACAATAAAAATTTTGATAGACTTAAAAATGTATTCAATATTCGTGAATTTTTGAAGTTTATCTTCCTTACAATCTTTTGTGGGTTATGAACATCTGGTATTACATGGCAAAGACAACTCATTTCATCCCGAAAAAATTGTATTTATCTAGTTTTGTACTCATATCGTTTATCTCAGACATTATATGAGTAAAATAAACAATATGACACATCATGTTTCAATTATTAATATGGTCATAAAAAAATGCTTAAACACGACCTGGTTGCTCAAGCTGATGATTTTTTTTATTGCGGATTATCTATATTATATTATGTCCAGTTTTAGACTATAACTAATAAGACTATGACTAATAACTGCTTGCTGTGTAACACAATATTTTTTTTAAGAGTTCATTTGTACATTATTGTTGTAGTATTACATATTTAATAAGTTAACATGTGAAGTTATTTATTTTTTAAATATAATTTGTTAAAATATATGTATATATTTCTAAAATAGCATCGTGTTATTGAGATACATTTAATTATTTTAGGTTGGATATGGTATATCTATAGCAAGCAGTACAAAATTCTGGCATGTACAGAAAAATCTATAATTTTAATTACATTAAAGCTTTCGGGGACTAAAATATAATCTTGGCTGGAAAGTAAACGACCTTCTGATTTTAGGGCACTTAAAATAATTGCATTCGAAGTCCAATACGTAAGAGCCCTAACTCACAAAAGTAACAACACCGAAATCACTGTATTATTCAAGCCAGGAAAAGGTGTAACTTTCCGCGCGACCTGACGTCAAAACGTGTCAAAGCTGAATCGTGAAGCTTGCCTTGCGACGCCCTCGGCGAGAGAGCCTCGCCACGACGTCGACTCCGCCAAAGAGGGACAGTGTCAATAAGACACAAAGAATACCGCATCTCTTGGGCCAACATGTGATGTCGAACACTCGAGACGCCCCGAGGCGGTCGAGCCTGATCTCATTACGCGTCCTTTTTCTCTGGTGATCTTATTGTGTTGTTGTTTTTTATTTTTTATTTATACATATATCTTTTATATCATGGAAATCGAGGTAAATATTGTATCATGTATCGGCCTGGACATTTCACAGAACCGATATTAAATGTCAAGGTTAGTACAAAATAGGAACAACCCTTTGGTTAACAGCATTTTAAAATATTTTAAAACAGAAAACAACCTTGTTAAAAATATTTATTTCGACTGCTGTTCAATGTTAAGGACGTTAAAATACCAAAACTTAAAAAAAACCAATTGGCGATTACTTTTTATTACTACATTATAATAAGTCCAAAAAAAATAATGTACTTAAGTTATACAATTATTATTTATACATTTAACATGAATGTATATTATGTAAAGATATATATTTATATTATTAGTATTGAATGTAATCAATTTAGTGTATTTTTTCTTAATTGTAATAATTATGAGATTATTAAGAAGTTTAAATTTTAATGTTTATGTATAATTAGATAATTTTAATATACATAATAGTTTAAACTAATTACAATCTATGACTGTTATTCACATGTTAAAAATATAGCATTTTTTCTAACATATTGGCAAAAAAATAAATTATTTATGTATATACACAAATATAGGTATTGATTGAAATTGAATGAAATTGCAATTATTTAACTATTTTCACGAGTATTATTAAACTGTTTATTTCAACTTCCTGCTGTCGTTGCAGTAGAACAGGGGATACCAACCTTTTCGGACCATAGAGCGCAATCTAAAATATTGGTAGGGCGGCGAGAACAACATTTTTTCAAAATCTCAAAACCCAGGAATTTACCGATTTGTCCAAAATATCACCGTGACTCGATTTTCTTTTAGCTCACTGAACAATTTGAAATCCTCAATTCCTTACACTTTTCCCAAACTATCTCCGAAACTCGTTTTTTTTTTACCCCACCGAGGAATTTGAAAATCTCAAAACCCGATTTAATGATTTGAAAAATTAGTTGGTGGGCGCCTCGGAATTAGTCGGCGGCACCATGGCACCCGCGGAAACAGGGTTGGTAATCCCTGCAGTATAAGATGAAAAGTTTTTTAACTACGTGTTGTAAATTATGCAGAACTAAATCATTTTCTATTTTTACCGTATTACTTGAATATATTTTTTGATATACAGATCATTTAAGACTTTTCCTGATTAATTTTCCCACTTTTCAAAAGAAGGCATCTTCGTATTTACTTAAGTGTAAAATTTCCTTTCTTTAATAGTTTGTGTATACCAACAGCCGACATTTCACATCAGTAACAAATAAAGCTTGACGACTTTAACTATTTGACTTCACCAACTCCCATGTTCCCAAGATCCCATGGGCAACCTACTAATGTAAAGCTCTTAATGTATCGTAGCTGAACGAACAATCATGCTAAAATAATTACACATTTCAGGTAGCAGAGCTTTGCTTAAGCTTTGACATGAATTCAAAGATTTTTGTTTAATTCCTAGAAATGTTATTAATCTACTCCCTTTCCCTTACACGTTGAAATTTGGATACCAAATGTTTTATACATACACATGTTAAACGGTATTTTTTTTAAATTTTATTTTATTCTACAACTTTCCCAAGTTCTCTTAAGTCACCAAAGTTTGTTTTTGATAATATTTATAAATATAAAGAAAATACATAACCAAAAATAAATATTTCTTTCAATTTTTCAATGATTTATTGTTTAAAATTATTTGCGTTTTTTAAATAAAAAGATAGTGTTGACGAAGAACTTTAATAAAAATATATCTACAAAGACAAAGAAACAAAGTTTCGAAAGCTCAACTGAATTAATTATAACTATTACCACTCGGCTAGGATTGTTTTTGGTCAAATAAATAGTTTTAACCGAAAACCTATGTGTAAGACATTTTTCTTATTTTTTAAAATATAAACGTGTAATAATTCGAATACATAATCGGCAACAAACATTTAGTAATTTAAGATTTCTACTGAAGGTGCTTGGTGGAAATTCAATATTAAATTTGAACCGTTCAAATTATTTTACATTCACACAAGCTTTGGCAACGACCCGGGACTCGCCTTTCGGCATCGTCAGGCGTTTAAGTGCGCAGATGAACTTAAACTGACATTCAGTAAATAAATGTTTCGTGTTTATGTAAGAAATAAATGTATCACTTAGCTTAAGGCCATTTATGCCGAAATGGATTAAAATATGGGAATCTCAGATTTGGATTTTTTTATGATTGTATGTATTTATTTACATATAGGATACAAGAGAGGGGAATTTGGCAGATTTATCTGCTCGTTCAAAATTTGTAGACTATTTAACTGTGCCCTATTTATTTCTATGCAGTTCTATTCAATGTTATTGTTGCAAAAAATTATATATCGGAAAAACAGAAATAATCTTAAAAATAGACTTTTGGAACACATGGCCGCTTTTAGATTAAAAAAGATACGCCGATTTTTGCCAACCACTTGGTTTAAAAAAACCACGTGTTCAATACGAAAGAAGGTATTAAAATTCTACACCCAAACACAGATGGGCATAAATTGTTTTTCTAGGAAAATTTAGAAATAAATTTGACACAGTTAAATAGTCTACCATTTTGAATGAGCATGTAAATGTGCCAAACTAAATTATATAATCATATAATTAAACATTTAGTAAATTATCAATGCTACAAGAATTTGGAAAACAAACGATTTACCTCTAGGAAAAATTGAGAAACTAAATAGCAATCATTTCTTTTGAAACAAAAACCTTGCAAAGGTTCTTAATAATCATTTTTCAAGCTACATAAAAATCAGAACATACATAATATTTTAACTATTCACACCCTAGAAAAAAGGAATAAATGTTTGTCTTACGAAAAGCAAAATGTTTTTAATTAATATAAAAAAACTATCCGTTACATTTTAAAAGATTGACACAAAGTTTTTTCCGAACACTCATACTATTATTAGAATATAAAAAAGTTAACATGTTTCATATTCAAACAACATCAAACATTATTTGAAATTAAAACACAAATACGAAGCTATGCTTAACTTTCCACAAGTATCAGGAGAGTATGCCTATTGATTTTTTAATCGCGTGATATACTCGTCACATACCAGTACAATGTGCTCATGTCTAAACTACCACTAGGCATTTTGAAGTATCAGACGACTTCGGGAGGTGTCTCGTAGGTGATCAAGGAGATGTGTGACAGGATGTCTCCCATGCGGTTTACCCTCCAACAATTCCATTCGACACTTGGATTGAAGCGTGTCTATCTGTGTGCTAAATCTCCAACGGCAGATAAAACCGGATCCAATAGCAAGATTGACAAAATAAACATCTTAGAGGAATCTGATTGTTTCTTTTTCTCATTATTGTTCTTCTGATAGCTTGTATTGGAAACTCGTTAAGAAAAATGCATCATTATTTACTCATCGTTTATCTAAATACACGTTCGTACACGTATATAAATTACCTATTTGGCAACCATAAATTTGTCATTACGAAAAAAACTACTAGGAGTCATATTAGTGCTATCTGTTGCCATTGTAACCTGAAATAAAAAGAAAATCTCACAAATAATAAAACACCATTCATATAATTTACAATATTACGGCTTTATTTGTATACAATAACACACCCAATAAACAAACTTAGTAAGATTTTTTCATCCATAATTGCATGAAATACTCTATGTGCTCTTTAACTAAAAATTTATAGGTGAAAAAATATGATTCAAATTTAAAGAAAAATCAAAACTGTTCATTCATTCAAGGAAATACAATTTAAAAATACGGTGTTAAATAAATGTTGTGATTTTAATTTATGCCAAATACGAACTCACTAACATAGCAAAATATGCTGTGTCATCATTATTTGAACTAAGCTAATCATTAGCTGGGTTCAAGTACAGTTTCATCTTTGTTATGTGTTCACGTTCAATTATTGTGTGAAAAGATATTATAGTATAATATGAAACTCTTTTCTGTAGTAATTCCACATTTTTAATATAGATGTGGAGTGGTTTCGCCTATCAATAGAGTCGATTTTGAATAAGAGAAGCCGGTACTAATATTCATTACAATTGCGAAATTTGTACAATAAAAGTTTTATAATGTTCTAGCAAAATTGTATTATATTCCTAATTCCCTGGAATTCGAGTGGACGGTAAAATTACAAGAATAATAAATAATACTTAAAAAACGTTCTTACCCTGTGCTTTGTGAAACAAAGTATAATAAACCTTATTTTGTTTTAAAAAATCTTTTCGTTGGATTTGACTAACTTTGAGCAAAATATTTTTTCATATCGACTGTGGAAAGTAAAAAGGACATAATCCACACATAACAAATTTTATAGGAGACACAAAAAACGTTTTTTGATCATTTTGGGCCAAAGGTAAATTGTGATATAAACACAAGCCCTAAGTGCACGGTGACTGATAAACCGGTGTTTTATTGATATAAATTTAATACATTTTTCAAGAAAAACCATTTTTTAATTCCTTTTTCCTGGTCGCAATTTTCACAGACACTTAATTTTCCAAACTTTAAAACTAAATTTAGATACTAATTTGGCATTGTCAGCTTACATTCTTTTCATAGAACGTGTATTCATTCGAAAAAAAGTTGTTTTGGAAAAACAGTGGGTTAAGTCTTTTTTCCTTTCCAGAGTCGATATTATAAAATTAAAAATTGAAAACATTATTCCATTTTTCTTGTTTGAGATAATAACATCAATAATTTAACTTCTTTGAGAAAGGTATATTTTTCTTGTTAAATAAAGTGTTTGATTTTCATTATTTGTAAATATTCCATAATAGTATTTTGAATAAGATTCCGAATAAAAAAAGTAAGAGAAATTGATCAAAACACAACTATTACGATTTCAAATGACAAAGCAAAACGGATAATTTCTTATTCGTATAAAACGACCTTTTACTATCTATATTATCTTTGGAATTAAAATAGACGACCAAACAAGCGAAGCAGAATAAATTATACGAACGGTGTACAATATAAAATAATAGTGAATCGTAATGGATCCTATTCACTATTAGCTCAGTTCTCGAATCTTTCTCTCAAATGTTATATCTTAAGACTCGATAGCACAGAGAATGTAGTGAAGACGGAGAGAATGACACAGAAAGTTCGGTGCGAGATAATCAAATTTTATTGTTTCGTTTTGTCGTAACTTTTTGCTAAAGAGGGAATTTAAAAAAAATCTTACTTTGATAGCTGGTGCAAATTTTCTCATATTTCACAAAGCGCTAAACCGTCAACGCTAGTTAGCCTGCTAGCTGTTTTGTCAAAGTAAAGATATAAATTAAAGATTTAACAAGTGTTTTTATGAATAGTTAAAAAAACGTTATTTTCCAAGAAGTTCATCTTTAAAGCTTTTTTTATAATACAAGTTATGAATAAAAATTATGCATGAAACGTTTTAATTACTTGAATTAATTGAAAAACTGCCACAAACGTTGAATATCTAGCATCTACATAATATTGAATTGAGTTCAATGACGATAATATAATAATATTTTTTTATAAATAATTACAGAATCAGTCACGACTAAGGAATCCAATCCCGGGATCCCGTTCAGTTTCAATCCCGGGATCAGTAGACATGATCCCGAAACTTTTGGGATTGATTTTCTTATAAAACAGAAACGTGTTGGTTTTTAAGTCGAGCGCCAGTTCACATTCTTTGCAATAAGACTGACCGCAGACAAAAATGTAATTGGAAGCTTGACATATTAAATTTCTTCATTGCATTTTAGTGAACTATATTTGAATGCATTTTACAACAGTAATAGTTTTTCGGGACCTTTTTTTTCTACATCTCAATGTATGTTATCAGATATCAATGGCAGTGTTTGTTTTGCGTGGTTTAATGCTTCTATTTTTCTATAAACATCAATTATGTTATAAAACACGTATCAACTAAAATATATTTCGGTATGATAAATATCAGTGCATTATTATTATTATAATTATGGTGCAAGCTTCCTGAAAAAAAACATGACTAAAACCATTCTTGATAAAGCACGTAAAATTGTGAAACCACACAGAGAAAAAAAAAGATTTATTTTTATAAATACAATAACCTGTTATCGAGAATTAATAGTTTATTACATGTATCATTTTCCGTGAATTCACATATTATACAATGGCATTAAAAAAAGTGTTTTTTTTAATGTTAACTAGGTGTTACCCCACTTAATCTATAGTGTATCTCCATTTCGTTTGTTTCATAATCGTCTAGTAATATTCAGTTTCCGCCGACATCAAGCTCTAAGACTTCCGGTTGTCACTTTGACAGTTCGGACGGAGGCCGCGCGACCGCAGCGCCGCCACGGTTATCACTACGTTTTAGGGCTTTTTAACGCTCTAAATGGGGTGAAAACCACCCTATCTGATGCCACAGGGAAAGTCATTGTATGATATCATTTAATTAACTCACTTTTCACACTTTGTTGGATGCAGACGGGGTCACATATTAACTCTGACTGCATTTTCTGTCACCTACAGTTAAATATTAATTCTTTTTTAATTTAGTTTCAAAATATAAATATTTTATTCGTATTTACGAAGAAATATTTAAATTTTGTAGATAAGATATATTTATGGAGAAAAAAATATCTAAACTTTTCATATAAAAATATGGTAACAGATGCATGTTATAAATATTTAAAGCAGTAGTGCGTAACCCAAGGCCTATCCTGCATACACTTACAAGCTGGAATAACATTATAATGCAGCTTAAAACAACTCAAAATAGCGACTCACGAACGTTATAAACATAATTAATTATTTTGTTGTCAACTACGATAATTTTTCAAAAAACGATTGTACAAGTTCTATAATTCAGTCTTGTAGCTTTTTGTTTTCTTATATATTTTTTTTACATACTTTTAATTTGTTCACTTTCAATTCTTAGTAGAACGGCACTATTTGATATATTTTTTGGTTAGAGAAATATGAATTGTATTAGAAATTTTTGGTTACAGCTTTATTAGTTTTACCTGGCTAGTACTGTACTGATGTATATTCTTATCATTTGAAAATTTTCTTGATCATATTAAATAAATGATTTTTGCAGAATTGTATTTTATTTATTGAATAAAAAATATTTAAGTGATAGTTCTAAACAGAAACTTATTATTTTTGAAAGCAATTCTTGTGCTTAGATGTTATACAAACATAATGTATAGTTAAAGGACTTAAGTATACCGTATAGACTATACAGTAATAAAATAATATTATGTAAGTCGATACTCGAGATTTGTCCCATAAGTGAGAAATTGTAAATTAGAAAAATCTATATAATAAGTAAGACTAAGCATTACTGATATAAAGTATATATTCAATCCACATTCACAAAGAAGGCGTAGAATAAGAGAAAATATCGCAACGACAACATTGTTAAAGCATTTCAATTGTATACAATAGCATCTTGTTAGATGTAAAAGTATCTAAAGTTATATTTAAATTTACCACAAATATGTAAGGCAGTATTTTGAATAAAAAAATATAATGATGCAGATAATGAATCTGTATCAACAACTTACACAATTGAGTAAAGAAATTTAATAGATCTTTTGCATTAGAAAAATATAAAATAACTATCGGTGATAATTTGGCATGAATAAAGGTTCAAAAATTAAAAAATCTTTTGTATTCATTCCAAACTTATTTCATATGCCAAAAAACTTTGTGATTTTTTAAATAAAATAAAAATGGAATTTAAGATTTTGAAAAACTAATAAATTTATCATTTTCAACAATAAACATATGAACAAAAGAAAAAAGGATTGTTATATTGTTTACATGTTGAATCTTACACGTTTTTAAAGTTTATTTGTCTTATACGATTTTTTTACCGCTACAAGTTATCATAGTCAATAATTACCGATTTATCGCCTGAATACAAACAAATTAGCATTGGTTGTTGAATTAGAATTGAATCAAATCTTTACATGACAATTAAATTGTACATTTTTTTATACTCATTTATTGTTGCATCTCTAGTGCATCAAGTGCAAGCCCACATTAAATTTTAATTTAAAAAAACTTCCCAAACTACTTTTATAGTATAATATATATCTTTCCACTTTTTTATCAGCAGTTGGACATTTTTACAATTAATCGGTGCACTCCTAGTTAAAACCTCTCCCAAACAAAAATACTCATTTCGGTTAAATTAGCATTAATACTTTGTTCATTGCTGTTAAGCAAACTCCTTTTAAATCTTAGAATAAATATTTGTATCCAATTGTCTATCTTATTGACAATGTTTTTAAGTTTTCTATGTAAAACTTTTGTTTATTTAAAAGTTCTAAGTCATCATATCTGTATGAGGTTAGTTTATGAAGTTCATAGCAGAGTTTTTGACATGACTGATGTTGAAGCCGGAAAAGCTACAGCATGCTTCTACTGTATATTGTATTGTATCTTTTGCAGTAATAAAATTGTTCAAACTTTTGTCGGAAGTACCTTATAACAAAAAAGTTTCTTTGCAAAGGCTGCGCGTGACACTGGGATGAAAAGTCAAAAAAAACAAATTCGTCGTATTTACATAAACACACTAAATTTGAAAAAAGGAAGTTCACTCAAATTTCATTTATTATATTAATCAGGCTATATTTTCAATAAAAAAATGGTACATAGAGACATTCATTATGAAAAGACAAATAAATTTGATATTTAAAAAACATATGGCTGTCGATAATGTTAAATTTGGTAAATTTCATATTTTTTTTGTTTCCCAACGCAAAGATTTCTCAAAACCGACTCGAATGCTGATTATCTAGATCTAGGTAGCATAATATTTATTTTTACTTCCAACTTATTTCATAGGGAAGATTTGGTCATTTGCCAATATTTTTTCGACTAAACAATAATTTTACCGAGCTATTACGAAAATATTAAGAACTACTATTTGACGAGAAAATTATGAAGTAAGTTTGAGATTTCGACTGAAGGTGGTGCTTGGTGGATTTTCAATATTAAATTTGAATCGTTCAAATAATGTAAATTCACACAGATTTTGTCACTAATGACCCGAATTTCGTCTTTTGGCATCTTCAGGCGTTCAAGTGTCCTTAAACTGACGCTTAGTAAACTAATGTTTCGTGTTTGTATAAGAAATAAATTTATCATTGAGTTTAAAGTCATTGCCGGCGAAAGAGATTAGCCAATAGGAATACCCACAGATTTGAATGGTGAGTAGTTTTAAGAATTATATTTATTTTTGTTTGTCGGAAAAGGTTGTATGATTATATTTATATAGGTAATAAAAGCGGAGAGCCAGGAATGTGCAGCTGATCGTTTAAAATCGGAAGACTGTTCAATTGCGATCTGTTTATTTCTAAAATTTCCCGAAATAAGAGTCGCTATCGACAAAAACAATATTTAACATTAAATTTCCATCAAGGATCTAAGTCGAAATTCTTAATGATAGATATAACATTCAATATTTTTTATTTATCACCGAGGCATAAAAATAGCATTGCAAAAAAAGAATTTTGTAGTGTCTATTCGGAAACAGTTCACAATATCGTCATTAACGCAATTTAAATACATCTCATGAGCCGTCACTGAATAGTAGATGTTCTGTATGTATAGCAGTTTTATACGAACAAAGTACGATGACATCTAATATTCGATTTGCGGGGAAATTCTTTGGAAATTTATGACCTTTTCAGCACTCTCGTTTATTTAGTTTCTCATCTAGGTTACTATGATATGTCTTGTGTAACATGGCGACCTCTACTATATTGCCTGTTAATATAAAATTTATACGCTAAGTTTTTGGCATTTATTTTATAAATATCTATTTTTCCTAACATACGAATATTCTTACAAAGATAATGTCATGCTTTTCACTTCAACACGCACGTCTCTTGAAGCATTCTGAGTGTAAATTAAGTTCTAAAAAATACTCTTGGCTATTTTCTACTCCATGAAACTACGCTTCATAGATCCACACATTGTAATTATTCTGTGGTATTCTTGGAGTTGTCAAAACCTAGAAAAGTCAAATATATCATCCAACGATTAGTGAAAACTCTAAATAAATGGTAACATAAGAATTTAATCATTTAAAAAACATATTTTTTTGCAATGTTATATCCATCAAAGTGATGAATCATATAATGTAATGTTAATAACTTCGGTTCAACACTGCCTTCAATTTAATAAATGTAACAGATTAATTATATTATGTAAAACGTTTCTGGCAAATTCAATAGTGATTAAATGACGTGAAAAGCATAAAAATATTCAGTTTTACTTACAAACTATAAACTAATATCAAATTTCCATCAAGCACTCTCAGTCGAAATTCTAAATTATAAACTAATTTAATGATTATAAAGGGTGAAAGCCTTGACATTTGAAAAGAAAACAAATTAAGTAATAACTATGTTTTTATTCGAATGGTCGACTGCCAGGTTTTCATATTTAAGGATTTGCAATCCCAGAAAGGAAGCTTTTACACATCGGATTTACAAAAATTATCTGTATTATAACTTTGTATTCTATTGTTAAGACGCTACTCTGAAGACAAGTGACTGATTGATGATGGGCTACTCTGTTTAACCGCTATGATGTTTCCGTATTGCAAATGGACAGTAGATATATGTAGATATATCAAGATTGTCAGATATTTTTGAAATAAGTTTAATGTGTATTTTAATTTGTTTTACGATCATGATATAATATGTATTCGGCAAAGATCGTAACCATCACAAATATTGGGCAATGAAGCTTGTGGTGGAAGTTTGTTAGTTCCAGCTGAAGTTGAAAAATCTTTTTGTTCCTATTCAGTGTCGATGGAGCGCTTTCAGAATTTTATTGCTTCAACTTGGATCCTAGAGTCTCAATTCATAAAAGTACCTATTCAAAAGATTTATACGCTACCGTTCTGATTGCACCTCAGAGTATTGTCTAAGTTTCTACTATCGTACGCCACGTACATTAAAACTATTTATGAGTTTTTATCGAAAAAAATCACTCAACCAGTGTTTTTTGTCAATTATAATTTAGGTCATTGAATATTATCATTTTATATATATATATATAATATATCGTATTCCTAACTCAATTGGCTGTAATTTTGAATAACTTCCATATGCAAATATTGCTGTACAAAGTCTATTAGCTGTTTTTCCAATAATCCATTGTCAGCTTCCAATTTTTGATTGTATAAAAAGAGTCTTATAATTAAGGTATTAAATGCTAATTCCTGGTTGAAAGGCATTGATAATAATAACAAATAAAATTGCTTGTTTGTACTATTTTCACGACAACTTTGGGAAGGTTTCAATCATCAATAACATCATCAGTTGATAATACCCGCGTAGAGAAATGCCGGTTATTAGTAGTTTAGTACTGCATTATTTTGTACGACCGAAACTAAATCGTCAAAAAGAGAATATCAACATGAAATTTTTAGTAATTCAGAGTTTGTATCGTGTTTTCGAAATATGTTAGGTGTGAAGTAATTTTATAATATAATTATTTTAATTGCATTTATTTGATATGAGGATAAAATTTGTGTTGTTGCAGTTTAGAATACATTTTAGATATTATAAGTGACTTGTAAAACTTTAAACTTGCATGTTTAAAAATTTTGACATCTGTAATTTTAACTACAGAAAGTAATACGAGCGCACTATAAGCCACGTAATTTTGAATTTTTTGCGGGTAAGTTTCGCGTGTGCGACTTAAATTTCTGCCAAAAAGATCTTTTATAATTAAATTACACTGTTACATAAAAAAATATTCGCATACACATATATTTTCTTTTTTTTGTTGACGTTGTCTCTCGAGGTTGTGATTAACTTTAATCACAAATTTCATTTGATGTTTACTTTTTTTACCGCTGTATAATATACATATATAATCATATAATTGATGAAGTGCTATTTGTGATTGAATCTATATTGACCCTGAACCAACCCAACCTACTTGGGTGAGATCTCAAGCAACCATAACTGGGAAGATGAAAACACCTGCCGCATTCAAACCCAAACGTTTCTTTGGCCGCAAACTACTTGTTTATCCTTTTGTTTGTATTTCTAAGCTGTGTGCTCATATTTCAGTGACGTCACACAACGCTATTTCCAAAAATATTTAAACAATTGATGCACATACAAATTTCTTTGTTTTAAACTGTATGTTATTATTTCATAAATTATTATCATACTTTTATATAATACATTTCATCTATTTCTCTACAACACTCTACAAATAAGTTTCAGCATCTAAGTATTGACTACACTAATCGCAATCTCTATAGTATAGAATAGCTCTACTTTGACAACTCAAACGTTTAATAAAAAAATATTCTTATTTTACTTTACAAAGATTTGAATGTGTTTTAAATCTTGATTGTCAGTAATTTCAATGAATAGTCTTTTTCAATTTTTTTATTATTATTTTTGAATATAAACAAAACCACTCGAGAAATCAAGATAAATAAATGTGTTGTAAACTTTTTTAAATAATGTTTCACCCAACACTTGTAAGCATTGTTTCTGGTACGCTTTGTTTTTTGTACGAATTTGGTGGGGGTACTCACTGCATCAGGCTGCGCCTGGTGCAACAAACAGCTTATATATGTTGATGGTTATTGATATATATATGCATTTTTTTTATTGATATGTATTCACTTATTTTCTACTTAATTATTACCTGTTAATGCTTCATTTAATTGAAAAATAGGAAAACAAAACAATTTTAAATTCTCCTCGACGCGCCTTCGCTGTCATGATGCGGCGCAGAGGTGGATTGCTTGCGGCTATTGCAAACAACTTCACTTCGTCTATCTTTGGAAGTGGGCCTAAAAATGTTCACAGTCCTAAAGTGTTGTACGAAAGAATTTCTCTCTAAAATTACGGAACAAAGGGTCCTATGCCGGACGATATTTTGGTGCTATTTTTTATCATTAATCATAGAACCGTATAAAGTGGTAAATATTATGATGCAATAAATGATAATGCATTTTCAAACAACATATATGTTTGAACACATTAAATATTTGAAATGAATTCGAAAATCCTTTTTTGTTTTAATTTAAATGAAAATTAATTGTCTTGATTGAATTGTCATGTAATTCTTAGAACTAAATTCAATGCAATAGCATATTAATCTACATAAAAATTAAACACATCTGTCTTTTTATTTTTAATTACTCTCAGTTTTTAAAAAGCCATACTAGAGGATGTGTGAAAGAAATCTCTTAATGTACTTTATTGGTATAAAAAACCAATTTGTTTTATTGAAATTTTATCGCTTAACTTTCTGGAAACTGGAAAGGTTCTTAGTTAAAAAATGTTTGGCTTAACATAGTTTATAAATAATATTATAAGCACCCATCTTTCAATTTTTATCGGGCTGATATTACTATATTACGTCAGCCATGGTCATATTAAATGCAAGTAAGAACCAGGGCTGTGGAGTCGGTAAAAAAAGACGACTCTGACTTCGACTCCAGCGAATTTTTTCAACCATTTCATTTTTAATAAAAATAATAAAAGATTTTTAGTACTTTTTCCACTTAAAATTTATTTGATCAGGACTGGTTTCGCTCCTCACGAGCATTATCAACTGATAAAAAAAATGTAATCTGTAAATCCTTTTAATTGTTAGTAATTGCTTACACCTTTTATTTCAATTTAACTTGTATAAATAGCACTGTTTAATTTATTTTCCTTATATATTTTGTTTTACAGTCCCGGTGTAATTTAGTTATTTTAGAGAATTGGGTGTATTCCTAAAAAAATCTATTTTGAGAACTAATTACGTTTAGATTTTCTGGTTTATTCATTAAAAAGGTTTTTAATTTATTTTTCACGTCTGTAAATTTAAAATCCCCCCCGTTGAGGGCTGCGGGTTTACAGCTAGTAGATATCTTAATATTGTAAGCTAAGCAAAATTTCTTAAAAAACATCTTTATCGTGAGTAAGTTTATTTTTTCTTTTTGATGGATTCGGCACTAACTTTACGAAAGTTCATTTTTTATATTAAGTACATTTTTTTTTATTTCACTTGTGCAATTTTTTTTATTATGTTTCTCTTATTACTGAAACTTGGAATAAGTTATATTTGAAACCAAAACATTTGCAATAAATTACTTAGTAATATTTTACTGTGTTAATTGTTTAGTTTAGTAAAAAAAAACAATAATCCTTTGTACTTCATTCCACTTTATTTAATATGTCAGGACCGGTTTCGCTCATTACGAGCATCGTCAACTGATAAGAAATATAATTTAACAATGTTATTTATACAAAAATGAACAGCTATAAACAACAATTGGCATTGAAAAGAAAATACCAATTACATTAAAAGTGATTCTAAAATAGCACAAAATTAAAATGTTTAACACATCTAACATATAATTAAAAAGTCATCTCAGATTAATATCCCAGAATAATAATAATAAAAAGTCATCCCATTCTAAATTTATTAATCTGAGATGACTTTTTAATTATATGTTAGATGTGTTAAACATTTTAATTTTGTGCTATTTTAGAATCACTTTTAATGTAATTGGTATTTTCTTTTCAATGCCAATTGTTGTTTATAGCTGTTCATTTTTGTATAAATAACATTGTTAAATTATATTTCTTATCAGTTGACGATGCTCGTAATGAGCGAAACCGGTCCTGACATATTAAATAAAGTGGAATGAAGTACAAAGGATTATTGTTTTTTTTTACTAATATAATGCCTTTCCACCAAGTATTGACAGTGAACACCCTAAAAGTGATTAATTGATTAGCTTAAAAGAAGCTATTGTAAATGTATTTTTCATTTTGATGATTTAGAATAAATTTATTTTGTAACCAACACCAATTTTTAAGTTGAATATTCTACTGTATGCTGTAAGGTTTTTATATATTTACAAAAAGTACTTTTGCATTCATAACTCTCTTTCGTTATTAAATGAAACAAGTTTGCCTTGGAAATACACCCCTAAATTATTAATTTTCTAATGGATGATAAACTATGCAAACATTCCATTTGATTAACGGTACAAAATTGTTAATACTGTTCACACTTGTGCTTTTTCGAGTCAGTGAAGTTATTTTAAAGTACTGGATAATTTTGTTTGAAAATTAGTTACGGTAATACTTGCATAAAAGGAAAAACTACTCCGCAAGTTTCGTTCTTTTGCAATGATTATCTCTTCAAAAAACACGTCCCGAGTAAACTTGTTTAAGCCGTGGCTTTCTAGTAAAGCTGCGGTTCATATGAAGAATACTTGATATACTGAAGGATAATCAAGACGATTTCTGTAGATAGATTTCAATGTTTTGTTGAAATTCTTACTGCTAATAATTACTAACTAATCATTTAAACGCTGGTATCAGACATTGCAGTATTACTTGTATCACTGTTCGACATCGTTTAGCGCGTAATTTTATTTTTCGATTTATCCGTTGCTATTTTAGTAAAATAACAAAAAAACTTTATGCAAACTGAAATTAGATATTTTATGTGACATTACAAATTCAATTTTTTTATAAATAAAAGGAAGTAATCAGTAAAAAAATTAACAAATCGTTCCGATTGCAATTTCTGGGCAAACAAGGGACCCGTGGGTCACGCAGTGACCCGCCTGAGAATTTATCTAACCCACTTGAACTTTTAGAAATGATTGTTTTTATATAAAGCCATAATTATTCAATCTATGTGACCCGCAACATGATTTATCAAATTTGACCCACTTGCGAAAAGGTTCGCCATCTCTGTGTTAGATAGTTAATACTGTTATATTTTAGTATCACTTCCTAGAAAGCTATTAACATATTACAGCCAGTGATTTAAAAAAAAATGCTGGATCTCAAATCTTGTCAAGCTTTTTTTCTTCTAATTCACGTTTGTTCTCATTGTGGAAGATATGGCTTCCTAGTGGAGTTATTTCAACAGATGTTTTACGAGAACTGGCTGATAGTCAGTTACTCAACCTTTCTTTTTTAAAATGAGTAAGGATAGCAAGATATGAGTGGTATAGGGCTAATGGTTAACTAATCGCTCTCGCTTTGCCCTGATAATTTTAGGATAAAAAATTAAGGGTAATATATACCACAAGTACCAACGCTTTCGAACAGAAAACGATCATGTAGATCTTACCTTAGTTATGATAAAAAAAAATACTGTTATTACTTTTTCGGGAGATCATGCTTCAAAAAAAATATTTTCAAATGTCTTATAAAATAAAAATAAAATTTTGCGAACATTGATTTGAAACATTAAATATGCCAAGAAAAAAGGTGACGGGACGCAGTTGCATGTAGAGTATAGCTATGATTAAACAAAGCCGTTAGAACAATACTTAACATGTCGATAATCACCATCAGTAATCATCATCCTCATTATTCATTACAGAATACAGCGTAGAGAAAATCGTTATTTAAGCAATATAATCAAAATATCTATTTTATTATATTACATATTTCATTGTAGGTCAGACTTTTTTTCTTCCTCCGAAAATGTGGAAATTGCTAGTCAATTTTCAGAAAATTTTAAAATCGTCATCGTTTTAAATTTCCAATTGGACATCATTCCAGTAACATAGAGTTTGGACGCAATTTTCCTCTAGTATACTTTGTAATTAGAGACAAACATTCTAAGTTCAAACAAGCTCAGTACCTGAGTATTAGTTTACGCTGTATGTTGGCTTGAAAGTACGGTGTTTCAAAGCAACTGCCGTTTCGGTGTTTTTGGTTATTTTTATTAAATACAATAGATGAATTCAAACGGTGACATGACGATAGAAAAGCTGTAATTTTTTTTATACATAACTCTTTCTGTATATGTATAGGAAAAATATTTATTAAAATATATTTATTTTTAACGGCAACGTTCTTAAACTTTTTTCCTAATCAATAAGGAAGTCGAGGATTGAATCTTTCGACATTGAATCATGCTTTTATCGACTCTGAAAAACAGAAGTTAAGCGGCTCATACACACAACCAATTTTTATTTATGTATAGTTTGCTTAATTTTCTTTTGCAAAAATTTGGAGCAATGGAAAAAAAAATTAAAAACTCTTGTTTGTTAAATGTGACGATAAAATCAATACTTACTTTATTATGGATAGTAAAAATGCATTGCTTTTTTCTAAAGGAGGTAGGTTTTTTAATTGTGTAGAAACATATTGCTATTTAAATTGTAAATTCTTAATATCTACATGACATTATTTAAAAAAAAACTACATTATGGAGTACATGTTATTCCGCATGTTTTTTTTTAACTGAATTTTACACAAGCATTATCAAAATATTACTTATTGTTTGTAAAAAAACAAGGTTAATAAAAAGTTTTAAGTAAAGTGGTAAATATAATAACAAGAAAGCAATATTTTTAATAATCGTAAATAGTAATCTAAATTATTTTATATTTAAATGAACTTCCACAAAGTTACCGCCGAATCCATAAAAAGTATTCGAATCAAAGTTATTTACGGGATGAAAAATGTACGTATAAAAATAAGTAAGAACACTCAATTTCTTCACATACTGGTGTATTAACCAATATTTAATAAGAAAAGGCAGTCAAGTTGCAAACAAAAAACATTGGATAGTAATTTGCTTTTCTTTATTCCATGGATTCGTCGTTGACTTTTGAAAGTTTATTTCAATATTAATTTAATTTGATAAATTTGCATATATTCTTCTTCGTAACAGTAAAAAAATAGTTATTACTATAAGTGTTTGTATTACAACATCGTCCTGCGTCCTGCAAAAGAAAAAAAATCTTTTTCAAATTGTAATTAATAAGTTAAGAATAAGGAATAATTTTTCGTTTATTTCTAAATAAACTAACGAATTTTTTTGAAGATGCTGTCACAATTCGTTTCTCAGCCTGTAGAATAACAAAGTTATTGAATTTTATTCTTGTACTTAGTAAAACTTTAATTGGCATTTTTTGACACATGCAGTAGTAGTGGTATAATTACAGGTTAGAAGGAAACGCCTTTTCCCAGTCAGATGTAGCCAAAAGTGAATACATTAGTGTAGGCTGGACGCTGTGATGTGTTTTGCATTGAAAATACGTAAACATAAACATTGCAGAGTAAACAAAATAAGCTTCATTATTAGCACTCTGGATAAAGCTAAAACATTCGCTGGACTATAAATTTGGTGGGTGGTTATTTATACGTTCAAAAAATATTTTGTACAAAAAAACTCTGCTTTAAAATAACCAGTCAACAATATTGTCGACAATATATTTAAAACAATGCATATTTATTTTACAGAACGTAAATATCTTAAATTTATATTTAATTCAATCAATCCTTATTGAAAACGAATGCTTCGATTTCATTCGCTTTCATTTATCAATTGACAATATCGCAAGAAGAGATTCTAATATTGATATATATATATATATATTTATATAACACTTTATTTTTGGTATAACTTTATATTTTTTTGCTATCTTGTGAATATAATTGATTAGCTATTTATTATGTATCGTATTTGTATGGGTATATATTATATATTATTAAGCCAAATAGAATGAGTAGTCCCATGTCTATTGAAAAACTGTAAATAATTTCCCTAGAAATAATATAAACAAACATTATATATAATATATTACCTAAAGGTTTGTGTCAATACAGCATGGTTTCAAACCGGTCAGCCGCAAAGATGTTTCGATTCCGAAAACCATCGTGAATTTTGGAAAGAATATATTATTTATATATTTTTTTACAACCGACGATTAAAAATAATATCATAACGGTCGGAATAATTCGGCTCGATTAGTTTTGTGATTATTTGCTCATTTAGAGAATTAAAAATGGTCGAAGTATGACCGTGGTAAAATTTATTAAAAGAATCATATTAAAAATTGGTCAAAAGAAAGCTTAAGAGTATGAGTAGTAGTGAAAAATAGCTCCTAGCGTAAAAAAGGTTGAACACCCTTGCTCTACATTGAGCTCGCTACCATGGTTGCAAATATTATATCCGCTTTACAGATTTCTCCGGAGAGAGTATGAGTGGAGGAAAGGACTACAGTAGTCTGATCGTTCTCGATAGAATCAGTTTTCAGAACGAAAGCTTATAGACTTTGATTACTTGAATAATATAATGTAATAAACATTTGAATAATAAATTTTATATATGTAATATTAAAAAAGAAAATTATTTTTGGTTCTTATTTTCTAAAGCACTTTTCTACTATTAAAAAATATTAAAATTAAGCATACCAAAATATTTAAAAATGTTTGTGCTTTACAATTGCAAAAAAAATAAAAACAATATTTGTATGACCACGTTTTATGTTCGGTAAGAATAAATTGTTTATTTTTATTACTGATTATAAATGTACTAAATATGTTATTACGGATTGAAAATATATTTGTATATCACAGAAAACAGATTTTTTACATTTTTTTTTTGGAAATTCATAAAGAGAATTTCTGTTCGAAGGGACGGATGTATGTGATGTCTTGAATTCCCCCATCCCAACCATCATATCCTATTAACAGGGCGTATCGAGAGCGATTAGCTAACCACAAGTCCTGTCCTAGCCATATTCTTCTATTGTTACTCTCTTTGAAAAAATAGAGGTTGAGTAACAACCAGTTCTCGTTAAAAAAAACTTCTGTTAAAATAAACTCCATTAGTAGTACATATGCCCCACATTGGGAGCGGACATGGTTTAAAAAAAATAAAAACGCAGTGACCCGCTTGAGAAATTATCTAACCCGCTTGAACTTTTGAAATGATTGTTTTTATTTAAAGCTTTCATTACTCAATTTATGTGACCCGCGACATGATTGTTTCATTTTTTAAAATCAAATTTGACCCACTCGCGAAAAAGTTTCGCTATCCCTGGTCTAGTCGCATGTACTATGCATTGCATCTTCTTAGATTTAGTGCATCACGCCATGTTATATATTTTTTTTATATAGATAAAATTTAAAAAATATATATTTGTTATTCTAGATCAGAGGTTACCAACCCCGTGCCCGCGGACACCATGGCGCCCGCCAACCGTTTCCGATGCACTCGCCAACTATTTTGAGATTTTTAAATTCCTCGGTGAGCTTAAAAAACGATTTTCGGAGATATTTTGGGGAAATAGTATAGGGAATTTAAGATTTCAAATTAATCGGTGAACTAAAAAAAGAAACGAGTCACGGTGATATTTTGGGCAAATCAGTAAATTCCTGGGTTTTGAGATTTTGAAAAAATTAGCTGCTCGCCGCCCTGCCAATATTTTAGATTGCGCTCTAAGGTTCAAAAAGGTTGGTAACCCCTGTTCTATATAATGCTAAACGTTGCATATTTTTTCATTTGGAAGATCATGGGATATATGTTTTACCATCGGGTTCTTAAGGGGTGCATTCGGATTGCAAGTTTATATATATTTCAATTATTTACTAAATACCAATATAATCTAGTTAATATGTATTGTAATCTACAATGATACCTTAACCGCTTAATATTGATGCAAATATTACTCACATTTGTCTGGGGTCACTTTTATCTCACCGCTCCTCGATCTCATTTTTGACGTTTCTGTATTCGAGTGTTAATGAGATTTTTTAGGTCAGTAAAAATCAACTTGAGAAAAAGTGACATCATAAACAACCATGCCTTCGATCTCAAACATACTTTTTTAACATTGACTTCACTGAAATTTGAGCACAACAAATTGCTAGAGAAAAACTCTTTCCAACCAGAAAACAGAAGGCGTCAGAATAGGTTTTAATATGTACGATTCCGTCATCTTTAGATGCAATACAAACATAACAGAATTGATGTAGTCATTGACTTTTACAATATTCAGTAAAAACGAAGTGACGTTTAATTCGTGTTTCGTGACAATTCTTAGAATAACCGTTTATGTACTGAACTTCAAAGCAGTTGATGCAGTGAATGCTAGAGTTCCTGTAAATTGAATTTTACCAGGAACTCGGAGATTCAATAGCAAGCTTACACGCCTTTTTTAATGGTCAACAATAAAAAAATCAGCTATATATATTAAATTTAAATCGTTCAAATTATGTACATTCCCACAGATTTTGTCACTAACGACCCGGGTTTCGCCTTTCGGCATTTTCAGGCGTTCAAGTGCACGGATGAACTTGAACTGACGCTCAGCAAACGAGTGTTTCGTGTTTATATATTAAATAAATGTATCACTGAGTCTAAGGCCATTGCTGGCGAAAAGGATAAGCTCATGGGAATACCCAAAGATTTGAGTAATGAGTGGTTTTAAGAATTTTATTTATTTGTTTGTCGGCAAAGGTTTTATGATATTATTTATGATATTATTTATATAGGGTATAGAAGTGGAAAGCCCGGAAGGTTTAATATTTCATTTAAAATCGGAAGGCTATGCAGCTGTACCCTATTGATTTCCAAAATTTCCTGGAAAAAGAGCTTATGACTGTCCGTATTTGGGTGTAACATTTTTATCCCGTGTTCCTGATTGAACACGTGTTTTTCCGAAATTCAGTCTAAAGGCTGCCATATGTTCTAATACTCTGATGTTTAAAGTCCTTTCTGTTTTGCCGATATAAAATTTTGTACAACAAGTGCATTGTAATTTTTCAAATTTAATATTGAAATTCCACCAAGCACCTTCAGTCGAAATCTTAAATTATAGCTATATATATGTCCTGCTTATGCCCTGGAGAAGTGAGAACTTTGACCGTATCTTCTTATATACAAATAGATTCCTTCACTACAGATTGCTGCTGATAACCAATAATAAGATGTACTCCATGACCTGAGGCAATGGATGACTAAGGAGTAAGTACGACGCAAAGGGCCAGCAGAAGAAAACAATTTTTGAAGGCACTCAAAATGCTCAAAATAGTGAGCAAAAATTGAAAAAGACGAAATACATTCTTTTCAGTTCAAAATGAAAATAATTTCAAAAATGTCATAAAAAGATGTTATTCAAAAAATATTTTCCATTACAGAAAAAACCAATGCGCCAAATATGTATTTATAACAAAATTATACGAGATAATCTGAATGATGAGTATTTTTTTTATAAATCGCTCAAGATTGACTTGATGAGAAGGGACATCATAAACACCCATGATTTGCTGGAACTTGAGCCCAGACTGGCCTGATTGCTATAGAAAAATTGAACCAACAAGAATACAGAGTGCGACTTTGTATTAATACGTATCAGTACAGAAGCCATGTTATTTTACCATTTTTTATAGCACAACAGCTGTGTCATATTTCTTGTATATATTTCTATTGTATTTTTCGTGATACGATAAATGATATATTATGAAAACTTCAAATACATGCTTTTTACGTCATATATTTTCCATACAATAAATACACCTCGAATTTTTTTTCAATTTGACATATTTTATCATCTACGAAGGTTCATTGTTCAGAGGAATATTCATCATTTTTCATTCATCGAACATATTTTTGTTCGCTTTATTGAAAGTATTGAACCAAATTTTTGATGCTAATGAACTTTTTGACAAAATCAGAAAAAGTGCAAGGTTCGGAAAATTATCTGCCCGAGAAATAATGATTTATCACGCAAGTTTATAAAATTAATATTACCAGTGTTCGCTGAATTTTTCGACTAAAATAAATTTGTCTAGACATAGCAAAGTTTATTTGTTTCTCTCACACTTTATTGCTTTGGAAATGTTTTCTTTTTGTTTAATTTTTCTATTTTTGTTCACCGGTGCAGGCTTAGTACTACAGATGGCAAGGATTCCATTGATTTATTGAGCATTTCATGTAGTGTGAATATAAATTTCATTATTCGATATCACGTTATCTATTATTTTTTGACATAAAAAGATATTATACATATTATACATTTCAATTAAGTGTTTTACTGATAGTGCTATAAAAAAATATTCATTTTTTTTTATATCTTCATTTTAGTATTATTTTATACATACCCATACACAATTTTTTCTTAAGTGACATGATTGATATCATAACATGTTTATCACTACGGTCAAAAATGGTGGTACTACATGATACTAAACTTTAAAAAATATTTAAAATCGTGTTTTAAGCTAAGGTTGAAGTCGGAGATGTCTTATTTCTTGACGATTCCATAGCCTTCCCTACCTAGCCCTACATATCGACGTAAGTTTAGGTTGGATTATAATGGATTATTTTTAAGAAATGCCCTCAGATAACATCGTATTCTTTATATACTAACTACGTATTTGCACGTTCAATATTATAAATGACAAAAGAAGAAAAAATAATTTTGCATAAAAACCAAATGAATTAAGAATTGATCCGCAGTAACAAAATTCCTTGAAATTTTTCAAAAAACCAAAAATTAAATACTTGAATTGATTAATTTGAAATATTTTAATATATTTTAAAAATGTGCTATGTTATGTTTACACCACATTTAAAAAAAAATAATGACTAGTAAAAATGCGTCTTCAACATATCGATACCCTAGTTCCAGAGTGCAACAAGTCTGTATTTGGGAGTATCGAGTTAAGTATGAAAAATATTTCAGAATACATACATTTATCACTTCCAAAGAGCGACCAAGATGTTATTATGCTTTGTTAGAATCTAATGAGTATGTTTTCCTTTGAATGCCTTTCCACCAATTATTGACAATGAATGAGTGAAAACCAATGTGTTCTGCAACAATGCCTGTCCGTTAATATAATAGATTTTTTTAAATGTATTATACTAACGTAAAAAATATAACATCAGGAGCACGTTTCATTATATTTTAGATATAATAGAGAATGAATCATTACACTAACCAACATTTGGAAAAAAAAATACGATTTTGCAATCATGTTGCATCTGCCATCGCTGAATTAAGTCCACGTACTTGGATGTGTTACAGTCGATGAAACCATTGGAACATCGGCGAAATCAGCTGAAATTATTACTTTAGCACATGAATTTGGCGGAGAAGGGCTTGAAACCTTTAGCGAAAATGATATCGACCACTTACTTATGGATAATGCTATAAGAGACGGTGATGTATCCCCATTTTTTCTATGGAAGTCAATTATGTTTTTATGCGATTCTGGGTACATTTTTACTCATTTTTTTTAAGTTATTCGGGTTTGAAAATTCATGGAACGCATCTACCGCATAAAAAAATGATTGAACGTACTTTGCTTTTAGATCGGTGGCTGCCACAGACGAGTTATCTCGTCAATAACTAATCAAACTAATAGTTGCAAATTATAGCCAGCGTGCTAGGTAATTACTATTAATTATATCTACGGCAGCTAAAAGGTTAAAACAGATGCACTCGGCGAATACTAGGGGCACATTGGTTTGTTTTTGACAGGAATACAGAGATAAGAGAGAAAACCAGCTCTTTATGAGGTTAAAAAAAAATAAAGCGAATACGGACTTGGCTTGGACATGTGCTGCAGTCGCCCCAAGCGAACCTGAGCCCTGAATGTCTCTTCTACCAATCAAATAGGTCCCGTCGTCATGGAAAGCCACTGATGACCATCAATGAAATGTATTTGGCGAAGCTACGGAACGCTAAAAATTACCTAAGAGGAAGCGAAAAGACTTGCAGGAGATAGAGAAGATTGAAAGAAACGTGTGGTAACCATAATACACTTCGAATTGGGAGCAGGTATGATCAAAAAAACACTAACATTCTTAGTATATATTTAATGATTTGTAATTTTACTACTTGAGTAAAAAAGATATATTAATATTTAAGGCTGTAATTTTAAATTCATTATGTTTTTATTTTTCAACTAAACGAAATAAGATTGTTTATCAAGTGTCATTTGTGTTAAGCTAATAACAAAAATCTTTTGACTTAGGTAATTTATTACGGCAATATTTCATCTTTATTATCCTTGGAAAAACAAGCTTAACTTTAAATTCATCACAGTACAAAGTTTTGTTGACTTATGTATGTATAATTTAAAATTTATTAAGATTATTAATATGCAAGAATAATATTTTACCTTTTAAAAATTGATTACAATAAACCACGTGGCCATACATAAAAATGATTGTCCACTTTATTGAATCAGCATTGATTACCTTTCTCACATTAAAAACTTAGATCGCATTGCCCAAATATTTCTTATAGAATATTTTGCAAAATAAAACTGTTTTTACTAAAGCTATGATAATTATCAACACACTTGTACCTTATACTAATGGAGCTTAAAATTAATTATAAATAATGGTAGTTTATTTTAAATAATTCAAAATAATTCGGTGTACATGTTTTTCAAAATATTACATTTAAAAAAATATGATTTAGTTTTCAATTCTGATTATTTCAACAGTTTTGAGTGCTTTTTATAATATTAAAAATATGGGCATCATTCTCAATGTAAATGACATAACGCATAAACTCATTGAAGAGCTTATTTCGAATAAATTCTTTCACCACGACGCTTATGTAAAAATATGTAGAATCTTCATAATTTTCAATGTCGTCTAGAGAAAACCTGCTTAAGTAAAATAATCATATTAAATATATTCACAATTTCGATGATTCTCATAATTAACTAGAAATCTTGAGAATTTATTTGGAAATCCTGATTAATCTTTATGATATTCATTAACATTTCAGTATTAACTCATATTTTCATCTAAAAACACTTATTTCTGGAAAAAATTTCAATTTAATTATGTCCAATATTTCATAAATAATTCGTAAAGCAAATCTCTTTCAACCTTGAAGATTGTATCTTTTTGTTATTTCCCTGACCGACAGAATCTTAAACGCTAAAATCCAGATCGTTAGGAATACAATACCTCAAATCTTAATGGCGTATCATTCATCTTCTCTCCTATTTCTTTCCTTCGCAGACACAATCGTATCTTTAATTATAGGTCAAAGAATCTTCTTAGGGTTCTCTGAGGGAACGTTTCCAAACTTATTCTTTTCCACGATACACGTCAGCGATCAGCAATAATTTTATTTATGAAAAGATTTTATTTTTTTAGATATAGATTTAAAATAACTTATCATATATTATGTTTTTATCCATGTCCGCTCTCAATGTGGAGCATATGGCCTCTTGATGGTAGTATCTCAACAGAATCTTTTCGACGAGAACTGTTTGTTACTCAGTAGCTCAACCTCTCTTTTTCAAAGTGAGTAGTAGGGATAGAAGGATAAAGCTAGGACAGGATTAATGGTTAACTAATCGCTCTCGCTACGCCCAGAAATTGAAGAATTTGAACAGTAAGAGGTAATTTTTAAGCATCACAAACACTCATGCCTTCGAACAGAAATTTTTTCTCTCGATAAAATGCTGTTCGTACTGGGATTCAAACTCGTGAAATCCGACACCGAAGCCCAAAACGCTGACCGCTGCGTCATAGGACACATCGATCTTACATATATACTTAGTTTTATTTATCTTAATGAATCATCAATGTAACCAACTTACAAACAAAGACTCGAGAAAAATGTATTATACAAAAAAAAAAGGAAAAGTGTATTAAGCACAATAATGTAGTCAGTACTTTCATTAAACAATGATTACAAATTGTTTTTATTTTGTTTATATTAGTTAGAGAAAAGTGAAACTCTATCGATTCGAAAATAATTATTTTAAAACACTAAAAAAAACTTGAAAAGAGAAAAACTATTTAGGTTTCTATCCTATCACCCTCCTAAAACAAATAATTGAAGTAATCAAGGTTTAAGTTAGTTTTATACTGTGTTTAAACTATAACCTTATTACCTGAAATTCACTTATACATCTTCAATTGAATACCATGTATTTGAAAGTTTTATTTAGTCATTGCGATAAAACTGATACTAGATTTGAGATTGAGAATCGTTGCTTCGGAGCAGCCTTCTGAAAGCTACTACAACCGTTAAGAGCTTTTTCTTTTATTCACACTTGTGCTGGGTTAATGCAATGCTTAAGGTTATTCCAGTACATTGAGATATCTTATATCGCATTTTCTCAAGTAAATGGGATTTTTTCTAACAAAATGTAATGGCACGCCCACAAATTTTTCGTTAGCCTACCAATAATTAAAAATATACGTTATATGTTTAATAATTCTAAAACAAAGTTTTGAAAAACTTGACTACATTAGCAATGTGTTTTTTCGACATTTAAGTAAAGCCTTTTTCGGCGTCCGCTGTCAATACAAGGAGTAAAAGATTTTTATTCGAAAAATAAAACTTTTGGTACGAATTCCACAATTATTTCATGATTAACAAAACCGGTTCTGATCATAATAAATATACATGTATGGAAATTATGCAAAAAAATATTTTTGCGAATATAAGTTTATGCGTGTTAAAATAATAATTATTATATTAAACTTAAGTTCCAATACTTTTAAATACATCCAACATAAGAGATACAATAAGTGTCAAAATGGAATAGCAAAGATACAATTTTACATTAAAAAATACTTCAACGGTTACTAATAGTCATTTGACAATCCTAATATAGCCTAAATTAGATGCTTTTTTACCCATAATATAAAGTATTATTTTCAAATATAAGCTCATTAGAAGTATCCTTGGGAACAAAAAAAATATTTTATAATATACATATCTTTTGGTGAAAAATGACAATGTATTTTTATTTCTGCAAAGTATTTCGGTTTTACGCCCTTGGCAGAACATTGACCAATGACATTCTTCATTATAAGATGCTTTTTGTATCTTTTTTAAGCCAGTTTATAAATGGAGCTTAATTTAAGTTTAAACATATAATGTAGTTCTGACGAGTGTGTAAAAATGAAACAATCATCAACTTAATAAAAATATTGGAAAAAAAACATCAAGCTAATTTTTATTCAATCAATTATTTTATCCTTCTTATACATACAATGAGGGTTTTTTGTTTTGCTTTCAACAAAACATTAAAACAACTTTTAAATATTTTTATTATTTTAAACTTTTGGACCTTAGTAAAAAAACATTACTAGATGTAATTGAACAGCTGTGTATTGGAAAAATATTCCAGCATAATTATCATTTCTTATTTTTACCTGTTTCGCGTAATCTGAGGGTCACCCAAAACTTGTGCCCCTTAGGTGTGTGCGTTATAAGTTACAAATTTAATTATAAAATCAAATATGTGAAAAGTTAAAATATTAGAAAATATTTTTTTACTTTTAAAAATACAAATGGTAAAATATATTTAATGTAATGTTTATCAAAACTCATCTTCGGTTGTTTAAATTGAAAAACATTTTTTGTTGACCAAAAATGGTCTTAATAATCTGCATGTTTCTATGACAACAAAATTATATTTTTCATTTGATTAATAAATATTATTTATATTAGACGTTTCAGATTTCAAAAAAGTGCTCCAGTTACTTTGTGAGATGTTTCTAGTATCAAATTTTTCATTTTTCTGTTAGCCTAGTGTCGTCGTAGCACCCATTTCAATAAAGCTATCCAAAAATTCTGTTAGCGAACCGAGGCGAGAAAAATATTTATTTTAATGGTATCCTAACATGCATTCGTTTGGTGAAAGTCCCCAATAAAATTGATTCATTGCCATGATCGAGTGTCTTTTTTAGTATACTGCTATATCTACATAAATGATTACCTACTATTAAATCAGTATATTTTCCGTTATTATTATTTATTCTCCTATTCAAGGCAAACAGTGGAAACTTTTCTTATTTATCTTGAAAAGGTTTTGTAAAATAATATTAAATCACTATTATAACGGTAAATCTCAATTTTGTCTTTATCATTGACCTATTTCACAAAAAAAATCCATTACATTTGCATTTTTTCGCTAGATTCTATTGGTACCCAGAGAAAGGTGGAAGGGCAATTTTTTCAGGTCACTGTTATTAAATTTGTTGGCGATTTGTATAAAATAATTGAATGAAATATCAAGACACCCTTTTGATTACAATTCATAAATAAACAAATAATTGCTTCATCGCAATAATACATATAAAATACTTACCGATTTTTTTTTTTGATTTACTACAAAATTGATTTTCTTTTATTAACGAATGTAGCATTATATTGCTCGATTAAAGCTCAGTTGATGTAGGTTTTTAGGGCTAAAAAATTGTGATATGTTTGGGTTGCGACGTTTGGTTGAATTTACTAACACTTTCCTTTTTAATTCATGTCCGCTCAAGTGTTCTTCTTAAAAGAGGTATCTCAACATTTTTATGAGAACCGCTGGTTACTTAGTTGTTCAGTCTTACTTTTTAAGAGATTATGAATAAAAATGTTAGGGCTATGATAGGACTATAAGTTAGCTAATAACTATCGATACGTCTCGAAAACAATTCTAAGAAAAAAATCGCGTGAAAAGGGAACGCTGTCGTTCAAAAAATTGCTTAAACGCGAAGTCGCTTAAAAAGAGGACTGGGTGTAAATTTCTTAAATAAAACAGTTTGAAGTATTCATTTACTAATGAAAATACTCATTTAGTAAAATAGTATTAATTAGAAAATACGCATTATCAAAACAAAATAATTGTTTGTATTTGTATAATTTAAGATTTCAACTGAAGGTGCTTGGTAGAATTTCAATATTAAATTTGAATCGTTCAAATTATGTTCATTTGCACAGTTTTTGTCACTAACGACCCGGGTTTCGCCTTTCGACATCTTCAGGCGTTCAAGTCAGTTCAAGTTCATCCATGCCGTTATCGTTGAGGACTAGCGTAACGGATCTCACGGGTTCAAGTCCCACTACAAACAGCATTTTTTCGATTGATTTATCGATTTCTGTTCGACGGCATGGGTGTCTTAAAATTCCCTCCAACCTTTCTGATCCTTCAATAACTGGGCGTAGCGCGAGCGATTAGTTAATCACTAGTTCTGTCCGAGCTTTATCTTTCTATTCACACTACTGTCTTAGAAAAAGAAAGGTTGAGCGACTTGGCAACAAACAGTTTTCGTTTAAAAACTTCTGTTGAGATACTTATATTAGTTGGCCATACACTCCGCATTGGGAGCAGACATGGATTAAAAAAACAGGTATTTTATCAGATTTTTTTTCATACTCTCTTATGAAATATCTTTTTTTTTAAATATCGAAAATCATTTTGTTATTTTTGATACATCATGACAATTTTTTTACGTGTTAACTTTCAGGGTGTTCACTTTCAATACTTGGTGGAAAGGCATTATATTAATAAAAACACAATATTCCTTTGTACTTCATTCAACTTTATTGTGGAATAATAAAGTGGAATGAAGTACAAAGGAATATTGTTTTTTTGTTAATGTTTTACGTGTTTTAAATATACTTTTCATCCCCTTCTATCAATTTATTATATAAAAGGATTTCAAAGACTTTTGCTAACAAAGTAAATTCCGTCTTAAGGACGAGTGGTCAAACCCTCATGAACAATATGTCTATTCGGTGACGCCGTCCACCAGTATGAATCTGTAAAATGATTATTTTATAAATTTACTTTTTAATCGATTTATAAATGCATGCTCAATTGCATTTCATCTCACTCATCCCTACTTAAAATTTAACTACAGCTTTTTATTTTTACTATTTTTAAAAGAGAGGGTTAACGTTAAATTCAATTACTGAAAAAAGGCTTTTATTAGATGTTTCTGACAAAGAGCAAACACAATTTAAATAATATTGGACAATATTTTTTGTAGCTTATTCAACGCTATGAAATAGTAATATACTACCTTTTGTAGTGCAATTAGAGTGAGAGTGCTTTTTACTTATAACTGATCTTTTACAAAAAGTTATTTTAACCTAGAAAGATTTGTTAATTTTACACGAGTAACATTATTGTAATTAAAAATGTAAATTTTGGTCGTTCACAAATATCTTTTATGAAATTATATCAGTCTCGGTTAGCATTTAACCGTAGACTTGGGCCCTTTTAAATTCTGAGTCAAAAAGACTAATTGCATACTTAACGAACAGTGATCTACACACTTAGCGATGACCCTTTCATTTCAGGGGAAAAATTACAGCCCAAAACGTTACTCACGCTTGTATAAGCGTAGCTTTTTACAGGAGGTTTTCATTGCACATCAATTGAAAGCTGAAACAATGAAGATCTGTTTTTTTTAATATCCGTGATTTAATAGTGACGACTCGTATACATGCAAATGTTTATATTTATTCAACTATTCCTGATCCTAATGTATAATTATTGGATTAATAATCAAGTACATATATCTTAAAATGTGTTCCCTAAAAACTGTTACTCATTTAGTCATCCATTATTTTTTGATGAGTGAAGATGGATCTAGAACAAAGCAAGTAGTATGTTAAATTTGGATCGTTCAAATTATGTACATTCGCACATATTTTGTCACTAACGACCCGGGTTTCGCCTTTCGGTATCTTCAGGCGTTCAAGTGGACGGATGAACATGAACTGAACTTCATCCGTGCACTTGAACGCTTGAAGATGCTTATAATTATTTTTTTTTGAAATTATAAGCATCTTCAATTAAATTTAAATTTAAATTTAATTTAATTAATTTTCAAAATATAGTTGTTCGGAGGGAATTTATTCTTCTCTGAAATCCATAAATCGGAAGAGTGTCAATGTTTAAAAATGTACATTCGATAATTTAAATACTTGACCTCGAATAAATTTGGGCTTTGAACACACTTTCTTACTCTTCATGATTGATGGTTTATATATTTATAGTTTTAAACTTAAACAGAACTGGAAATCTAACTAAATATTTGATTTATTTTTACTTCTTTCAATTTTTTCGTTATTATCACTAATTTCGGCTAAAAGAAAAAAAATGTGTAAGAATACCAAAATTTATATTTATTTACTTCGTGCAATTAATAGTATACAGCAACAACAAAAATATACGTAATACTTAATCCACATTTTGAGATTACAGACAAAACGTTGAGTGATTTTTTTTCATTGCGTTAATTTTATGGTTATTATTAGGCCTATTCAATTTCGTTTAAAATAATCAGCTTTATATAAACATATTTAAATTACATTAAAAAAATACTATAACAATAATCAATCATATCAAATATGACTTGACGTAGAATGATAAACTAGTATGTATAAATAAAATTTCATTTTATTTTACTAACTGTCAATTTCTCCCACCCACTCGCTAATTTGAAATGAGCAAATAATAATTGGAAGCGAATCGATCGAAAAATAGAGATTTCAAACAAACACAAAGTCAGTATCCGTTTATTTTTAGAAATATGTTTACCTATACACTTCACTATACCAAATATTTCGAAACAAAATTGAGTATGGGTTGATTGCTTGTGTTCTATGTTTTTAAACATCATTATGGCTTAGAAGGGTTAAGAGAAGGTTATTTGAGGATGTAAAGATGACTTTATCAAAATAATTCTCTGTAAGGCATAGATACACGTCTATTTTTTTCACATTACACATATGTCTTTCGGCGTATGCGATACCAAAATTAAAGTTCTTTTTTTTTTGGATATCAAATTTATGGAGCTTCAAGTACCAGGACGCGTCAGCGTCAAGGTTCTTCCAGTCTCCTTCATCGATAAAGATTTTGAAAAATTGTAAATTGCATCCCCTTACCGTCGTTCGCAGACGGAAGGGCGCGATCACTACAGAGATAAGAAGTTCACGGGAACTCCATATGCATTATTTTGCAAATCACATTCCATATGCTTCCTCCATACTATATCCGTACATGTACACACACATGCGGATACATACACACACACATACAGTATACAAATTGTTTTTAAACAAAGAGAGTCATTTTCGTGATGCTAAGTTCGTTCTAAAATTGACAATTTTATACGACATAAGATCTATGGAGGGTCGTCGAGCAGGACTGCTCTGGGTCAAAGTTCTTACATTCTTGGGAGTGTGAAATTGTTTGTTCTTAGTATTTTTTTGAGAAACCATTAATTGTTTCTTATTTCAAAGTAAAGAACCAGCTTACTAGTGGTGACGTTACTGATTAGAGCAGTAGAGGGAAAACTGCGGCCTCTTGGCTAATCTGATATGGCCTTTTGACTTGTTCAAAATATTTACTTTGATCAAAAAAATATACGCAAGCGTTTGGAAAAAAGCGTAATCAAGGGGTGTTAACGTTTTCATTACTGCTGCCTGATGTTGAATCAGATAAATGAATGTGGCCTTTACTAATGAAAAGGTTCCCCATCCATGGATAAGAGCTTTAAAAATGACATATAGTACTGCGACAGATTTTTCAAGTATTCCACACACGTTGGCGTGAGTTTCAGACGAATTTGATTTTAAATACTCGTTTGAACTCGTTCAATGTGATTTTTTTATCTTTTTATCATTCCTCACATTCGAAGGTAATATTTTTATCATTTGTGTTATGTTTTTATACATAAAATAACTAAAAATATATATTTTTTACTCGTAAAAGATGATGATGATGTCTTTTTCAATAATGCATTATTTATAAATAGAAAACGAGTTTAATCTCGCTGAAAAAACTCAAAAAAGTGGCGAGATATAAAATGACACAAATAATTCGAAAGGGCCATACAGATTTTAATATTAATGACGCTTTTATCTTAATGATCCGTTGAAATGACAATGTTTCGAAAGTTAATCATACCTGATATTTAAAAGTGTTCAATGTTGCGACCATTAAAAGTTAGACAAAATTTTGTTTTACAATACTACAGTATAAAGCCTATATTGTATGTAAAATGATAGTTACAAATAAGCATATTATACCACCCTGTACATAACCATCACCCATTATTCTGTACGTGTACTTGGAGACGTGTGTGTTTCCACGACAGCCTTTCCGCAACCTGCAGCCCTTAGTGGTCAAGTGGTTGACCCTTTCGCAAACCAGATGGGACTTTTAGTCACAAGGCAAACGACTACTGACGGGAGAGGCTTTGTTATTACGCTGCTTTATATATCATAATTACGTTTTTTCCGCCACCACCCATAGCCTTCCCTTGTTATACGTAACGTACAAAAACGTTTGTCATGTGTTATCACACCAATGTTAGCAAAATTAGCGGTACACATTAATTCAGGAAAAAAACTTTTCGTCGACAGGCCACAATAGCACACAAGTGATTAAAAGTGTATATTTAAATCCTCATACATACCACACATTTCCAGAGACTATACTACTAATAACATTGAAACACGCGACAAGCCATAGTTTCGACACATAATTGGCAGAAAATCGTAACCGATAATTTATAAATTTTACAGAAGGTTTTTCTTAAATTACTCGCGTACAAAGTTTGATAAAGGAATTTCTTAAATGCGGTTTGTAAATAGTAATATATTGTCAATTTCTATTTTGATATTATACTGACTACTTTCAGTAGTCAGTCAGTAGATCAGCGTTTCTGGTCAACACGTTAACAGGTCAAAACGCTAAAATGAACAGGCCCTAAAAAAATATGAAGTGATTGAGATATCGTTCTAAAATTTTTGTCACTGACGCCATTGGTGATATTGAATAGTTATTGTTTTAAAACACAATTTACGTAATTGTGTCGCTTAAAACCTTTTGCCAATTATTATTATTATTTTTTTATTTTTTAAAAAAATATTTGATATTACAGCTTACGCCAATGTGGCAAATATTTTGAAGTTGAAAGATCATACGAGATATACTCGATGAGAATTTTTGAAAGTCACATGAGATTAACCCAATGAGAATTAAATTTACAAACACCCATGTCTTAGATCTCAAACTAAAATTGAAAAAAATCCAATTTGACATTGACCTTACCGGGAATCGAACCCAGACCCACCTGATCGGTAAAGCAAGCTCTAACCAACTAGACTACAGCGGGCGGTATAATAAAAATTCTATTTAGCTTTAATTTTTTTAAACCGTTTATGCTTCCAATATTTAGTATATGCACTTTATAACGCATCTTATCAACAGAATATTATATACAAAATATGATTGTGATAATCAATTGCACAACGTTTCTTTTTTCCGATAAGGCTGGGATATTACTAGTGGCTAATTGCTATTGCCTCGTTTCGTTTTTAGGGATAAAGTAGGTGAGAGGGAATTTATACATCACAAGCTTTAATGCCTTTAAATAGAAATCCATTGTGGTATTCGAACCCGCAAACACCTTGACCGAATACAAAGACGTTGACCACTCGACTGCAATCTTATTTATTATTAAAAATCATTTTTGCCTCCGATGTTGAGTATATGGACACTTAATTTGGTATCTTAACATAAGTTTCTTATAACGAGACCTAGTTTTCAGCCAGTTGCTGGAAAATCATTAGATATAGATTCAGATTTTAAGAAGTAGATAAAGTAATGGTAAAAAATATCACAATAATTGAATTAATAGTTGAACATAAGCCCAATTATCAAAAAAGGGGATTATTTGTTACGTTTATTTTTTCGCAGCAATTTCTCATACGGCCTGTTATTTTATTTTCAGCACCAGTTCCGCATTGCTTTGTCCGCAATTTAGCGCTCCCATAATTAATCAATTACTGGCTTAAAACTGCGCGATTGTCAACTATTTACAACAGCGGAAACCGAGAAACTTTTCCAAATGAACAAAGTTTTGTATTGAATTATCTGCGAATAAAACAAAAGTTTCTGCTGGAGGTCACCTACAGTTATCTCACTTCGTTCTGCTTTAGTACTTTTATAAGAAATATAATGCTTTTTTATCCGAAATCAATGCCATTTCGTTACATCTTTGTTGTTGGTTGGTTTTAAGTAAAATATTAATTGAATTTGTTTTTGTTTCGTTTATTTATAAATAAATGTGTTGGCATTACTTTATCTGATTTTAGTTATGTCGAAGATATCACTTCTTTCAAAGTCTTTTTTCTGGTGTTTTCCGTCAATTCTTGAAAGGACATTATATTATTTTAAATAAAGAAACTCTTTATACTAATAATACATGTTTAATAAATAAAATGTAGGACTGTTTCACTCATCGCAATATTATTTTATTTTAAAGTCAAAAGTGCATTTTTTATGTTTTATTTACCTACATATCTTAAAAAAATTGTTGTGGGCTCAATATGACAATTTACGAAAGTCATTATAAGTGTTAAATACCTTAATCAACTCGCTGTTTAGCATCAAATATCTTAAAGGGTTTTGTGCTCATATTGTTATAATGCCTTCTTAAGATGTATTGCATGAACTGATAACGAAGCTTATCTCAACTGAAAATAGTCTACAAGAACTGCTTGTCACTTTTATTATACGAAAGTGTAGAAATGGTTAAAAATAGTTTAAATGTAAGTACCTAATACTAGTGCGAATATTGCGCTGATATGAACATGAAGCTGATTTTGTATAATTAACTACAGTAGAACCTCAATTATCCGAAACTCGATTATCCGGATTTTCGATGATGCGGATTGCTTAAAATATGTAAACATTTTTTTACGAATTTTCTGATTTTCATGTGGCGAATTGCTTCCACCGTTGTTTACGTACGTGATGAAATCCATAACATTTTGTTCGATGATTTGCGTTGTTGGTAGGGCTTCCAAACCGGTTTAAACCGAAACCGGTTAACCGGTTTTTAGGGTGTTTTTAAATAAACCGAAAACCGGTTTATTTTGGGCGGTTAACCGGTTTAATTAAAAAATCTTTTTCTGCTTTGAACACCACGAATTTTTATTTAACTATTCAATAGAGTACAAATATTTTAAAATGTTGTATATAATAATAGTATTAAGTAGTACAATATAATAAAGTATTTTACTGTTCAATTGTCTAATTTCTGTGACATATTAATAACAAGTTTGTAGTCGAAATCATGGACAACTATACTGCTTTCGATCAAATATCTGTAATACGAAGGGATTCTCAAAATATCAATGATAATAAACCAAGTGAACTTTATTGAACCAAAAATACGTTCATCATTATATCTTTTAAATGAAAAATATATCCGAATCGAAATCTTGTACATCAAAGCAATTTAAATATTAGTAAAAAAAATATATAATCTACATTTTTTTCACGTATTCATTTGATCTTTATTAGTCGGATTATTTATAATTATTAACAATATAATATAAGATATGGAACTTAAATATTGTATAATATATACGATTGATATTATTCCAAGAAAGTAGTAGGTACCTGAACTTAAAAATATGGCAATTTGTATTCACTTTTTTTGCAGGATACATACATAAAAAGGTTAAGTGACCAATCCCATGTTTTATTATATCCTTCAAGTTATAAAACAATTTAATTTTAAAACGTTTTTTTTATTTTCAAACTATCGGTGCCATAAATCATCGGCTACTTTAAGGGGTCGGTGTCTTTCCAATATGCACATGTGGCAAACAAAAATAATAATAAAGACAAGCAAAAAGGTATTCGAAGTGTTATACAATTGAACACTAGCTGAATATGCGTTACATTTCTTTTAAATAATTATTTAAAAATGTGACAATGTTAGGCATACAATCGTAAGGACACGAACGCATGTTTGCGCATAGTGAAAATTAGTAGTTATTGACAAAATTACTAATATTTATAATAGGATATATATATTATAGGGTTATAAAATAATTGCGCCTGTGGAATGGATGGTTTTCACAGGTACAAAGTGAACTTGATTTTCGATTTTGTTGAAAATATCACAAAATACATATTTAATATATATAAAATATGCTATCACAAACATCTGCATCTGCGCATATTATATTTTATTTTAGTTCAAAAATAAAATATTGCAGCCAAACTAAGTTCTATGGGAAGCTACACTACATACATATAAGTAAAAATGATCTAAACGAAAGTTCATTAAATTCTAAGCCTATATAATTTAATAAACAATATATACTACATAGTTATTCCATAAAAATTGATTTTTTATTTTAGTTATATTTCACTCATGACGAGTATTCTCAACTGATTTCTAAAATTATAAATGTGAAATTAGTATAAAGGAGTGTTTTATTATTTTTAAAAAGCCAAACATTAGAAAAATCATTATTTGATGACACTTAAACGACAATTTTTTTTAAAATAAATATTTTCTTTAAATAAAAATATATTTTTTAACCATGCCTACTCCCAATGTGGAGCATATGGTCTCCTGGTGGAGTTTATTTCAAGTGTTTTTACGATAACTTTTGCTACTCAGCTGCTCAACATCTCTTTTTTCCAAAGATAGTAAAAATCGAAGGGTAAGACTAAAGCAGGACAAGTGACTAGCTAATCGCTCTCGTTACGCTTCGTGCTCAGGATAGAACGGGTCGGAGAGGGGAATTCAAAACATCACAAACATCCTGGCCTCAAACAGAAAATCATAAATCGATAATATATTTAAAAAATATATATAATTTTCTGTGCCGGAATTCGAACCCGTGACCTTCTCAAACGAAAACGGCGATATTTTTTATCTACTTTCTAATTTTATACACTTATTGATTGTTTTTTAACTAATCAAAATACTTTTTTTTGAAAAATTGGTTAGTGTGGTACTAAAATTAGTTTTTTGAAAATAAATCCGGTTTAAACCGGTTACCCGGTTTATTTATTTGAAAAAAACCGAAAACCGGTTAGTTTAAATGTCCGGTTAATTGGAAGCCCTAGTTGTTGGAGATCAGAGAACCTCAGATGCTTAAAAAAGATCGTCCGGTTGGATATGACCATCTGAAAAATGCCTGGATGAATGGTAATTTTTTTAGGCGTGTGAAAAACAGATCATTTTAAAAGTAAAAAAATATCAAAACTCCATAAATAAAAGATTAAAACATTATTATTACTAGACAATGAATGCATCATCTCACACGTCTATAGAATGTTTAAACTAGATCGATGAAATGTTTACACTAAAATTTCTGATACTTGATATTTTTAGTTATGTTAACTTTGGGAAAATAATGAAACAATTTTTTCAAAAGACCATTAGAAAGAGACATTGTGGAAGCAATAGCACAAATTTAAATATGCACGTCACATTCAACGTAAAATATGTATCCGAACGGTTAAATAACTAATAAAATAAAAAAAAAAATCACAGGTTTTTAAAATTAAATTATGAGTATCAAACATATTCGAGGCAATCGTAGGACTATCCATGTTTTTCGGTTATCCTTGCTCTATTGGTCTCTTCATTTACCCGGATAATCAGGAGTACACTGTTTACTATTTATTTTTGGTATTCTTTATTTTTCTAAAAGGATGTAAAAAGCAAAGAAATGTTTATTGTAATGGTTTTTGGAAAACGTCAATTTATCATTATCTCAAGAAACAGTCAAAAGATGTAATAATGAGAAACCATATATATGTTACTAATTATTTTAAACACAAAGTATACATAGTGATGCTGCATTAATAAAGAATTAATTTTTGATCAATGCAACATAAAAAAGAACCATTGACTATTCGCATTTAGATGCTTTAGAAAAATGTCTAATATATTTCAAATTTCACTTTTAATTGGCAAACTGAATTTCATTACGTTACTGTAGATTTGGAATATATATTATATTAAATAAAATAAATGCTCTGTAAATTGTGATAGAGTTTTAGTAATTTTAGGAGAAATAGAAAATTTGCTGCACAAGTAAATAAACAGAAGTTGTTCATAGGAGTTAAACCATTCTTGCACGAGTATTTGGTTTTGCGGCCAAATGTTTAAAGCGGCATTTCTGTAGAATAACTAAATTAATGTGTTACATGTATGTAAGTCTCCAAACAAAAGTTTTTCTACAACTTTTGCTTATGCATTCATTTTTAATAAATACAAATTATACCGTACATTACATTTAATTGTTTTCTTTAGCTACATACGACTTCAATGTAGAGTATAAGAACCCTTGGCTAAAAAAGTTTAGATATAGTCGTTTTAAAAAAAACATTCGTATTTAGATTAAATTAGAATCAGTTTTTTTGTACTGACTACGTGAAAAAGTGCAGTAAGAACTAAAAATTGTGCTTATTCATACAATTTAAATAACGTTTCACTATAAATTGTTAACAGTTTACATTATAAATATAACGATAAAACAATAAAGTTTAAATAAAAAAAATCTCAGCCATTTGCTATACGCACTAATTTAAAACAGTATGAAATATCGTAAAAACATACCAAAATTATTATGGAGAGTTGAAAAATTTGATATGGAGATTCAAATGTTCTATACACATATAACACATAACTCAGTAGACATAACTAACGCAGTATCAATTTTTGTTTATTGAATTTAATTCTTATCAAGTTGTGACAGTTATAAAAAATATTTACCCAATGTTCCTTTTTTTTGTCGAATATCATTTTATAAATATATATTGACCAAATCAAATAATGCCATTTTGATTCCTTAAAGTTGCATTTTTATAGTCAAATATGTTTTTATTCTTAATATCGTCACCGTACCGTGAGTAATCAGCAAAAAAAAAACTTTTAGAATAAGGATCCTTGCGGTCTATCTCAATATTTAATGTTACTGTTTTTTTTTTCAATTTTGTAAGATAAATGCACCCACTGAGTTATTCCAGAGAAAAAATATTTGTTTATATTCAAGAATATCACTGGGTAAATATATCATTTTAAAAAATGTTACGAACGCTGGCCATTATGACGACATTACATGACATATATAGGGTACTCACTTTGTAAATCGCACTGTTTTTTGCCTCTCCTGTAAATTGTTGATAAAACACAGCCAGCTTACACATATTATTGAAGTAGTTATTAAAATTTACTACCATCTTAAATTTAATAACTTAAAATACTTTGTTACGTAACATTGCACGTGTTTTTTTGTCAATAACTTTTGTGACTTATTTCTTTTCATGTGTGTTACTTCAAATTGTACATTAATTAAATCACAGCGCACTTTCAATCTCTCTCATTGTAAATGCAGTGTGTTCTTAACTCCTCAAAATTCCAGAAAAATAGAAACCGTTGATGTAACAGCGCTGAATAGTACCATACAAGTCTCTTTACAAAATAACGGTTGTGTAGCATTTATAAGCGGTAGATTTGAGAGCAAACTCGGTCGAACAATTCAAATAACACCATCAAAAAGTATTAATTCAAAAAGTAGTAATTTGTATAGGTGCATATCGATTCTGTTTTTGTAAAAAATGGAATACTTAAAATTGGGAAACCAGAAAACTTAGCTTTTCTTAGAGTCAACGTTTCTTTAGACAATCGTATATTTGAAAATAGTGTAACAGATTGATAACCTTTAGAGTAACTTAGCTACAAATTACTTAGACAGGCAGTCAACCAATTAAGACCAATCTAGACCCCGAGATCAATTCCACAAAAGGTTTTTATTCGACGCTTATTTATTTATATACACATTTATATATTTCAATATAGCGACGTATAACATAGCACCCATGACATAAAAATGATTCCTCTTTTTTTCTAAACGAAATGACAAATTAATCGACCATTATATTTCTACGTCACAATGTATAAAATGTGGGTTTACAGTACAGTAATTGTAAAAAATCTTTGTATGTGTACACAAATACTCTTTTCTACATACATATATATTTCTTTCATACAGTTTTTCTTCATGGTTAATTTAAAAATAATATTATAAAGGTTTTCACAATGAATTTGTGATTCAAAATTATTATCGTTTTGAACAAATACATCAGTCTATAATATTTGTGCCGAGCAAAATCGTAAAATAAGGATGACCTAAAAATGTATTTTACCTTTCCCTTGGAACTTTAGTAGTAAGCGATGTTTGAATCTCAATTTTAACATATTATTAATAACAATATGCCTGTTTTTACTAGCTAATCAATATTTATTTGTAATAAATATTAGAATTGTAAAATTTGACACATCTGCGTTCAAATAAATCGATTTTTGTTTGTGATTTTTATACATACGTAACAGTATAAAAAAATTCGCATGCTTTCTTCAGGTTTTACATGGCAATTTTTTTTTTTTTGAATTTTTTAAACCCAGTCATAATATACAATTGTTCTCAAACAAAATTATTAATGTAGGAAAAATCAGCATCTCACGTCATTAATTAACAGTGTAATAATAAAAGTTTTTGATTGAATCCAAAATGAAGAACAACTAAGAAATAAAATCAATTCGTCAACATTATATTTACCAACGTTTAATTTTGTATAAATTAAACAAGTAAAAAAATGTTTTAAAAGCATTCATCACGACATTTCGACAATAACGTTAGGTTTAATTTGAAGCATATGTATCTATTTAGGGGTGCCTTTCTTTGCTGAAGGTGACTTAACCAACGCAGATATATGACCCCCTGATACCGCTGAGCGAGAGTAGGCGACTGTTTACCCTTGTGATTAATCGCTTGTCCATTTTATATGGAGGTTTTCCGCGCCCGACCGCGTTTTTCCCGCGATAAATTATACTGAGACATTTATTATATTTTGCTTCTTGCCTAACGCGTGCGTGCTGCGCAACCTCTTGAACAGTCGCACCTCAATACAATTATATGACCCTGATACTACAAATTTTAAGATTTTTCTTTCACGGTTGCATTAACGAAACATTTACTGAAAGATAGTCATAAAATAAAGCATCAGTGACTTATCAAAGAACATGTTTTTAGTATTGAAATATGTTATCTGTTTTTTTTAACAACATTTATTTACTAGTAGAAAAACGCAAGAAATTTATCACTAGTTAAATAGATATTTAGTTCTACATCGATACACCTTTAAGCACCTGCTCTTACAAAATAGCATGTGATTCATCAGGGTCGTTAGTAAAAAAATCAAAAAATTTAATTGTGGTTTTGAAGAAACTTTAACTATTGTCCGAAAGAAATACATGATTCAATAAGTAAAAAATGCCAATTAAAAAAATATTCTCTGTTTATAATATTTTAACACATAATACATTAAGTCTTTACAAAGTCTGTGAACTACGGATTGCAGAAAATACATTTATATAACAAAGACGAAGGTTGATTTTGTAATATCTTGTTATTCTATGCCTGCTTATAAGCTCAATGTTTTAAATAAAATATAAGTTTAGTATGCATATAGAAAATATTGTGAGTTACAAAAAATCAATTTTACGATGTATGTTATAAAGATATAAAAGTTGTATAATACAATATCAAAATTTACATTACATTTTATTTTTAATTTCGTAAGGCAAGAATTTAATTATTTTTTCCAGATTTCTGTGTTGAATTTGAATGACATGATGTTTTCTTCTATTTCTTTTTGTATTTTAGATTTTAATTTACATTGTAACATATTTATATGAAAACGCAATTTCTGTATTTATTTCGATGTAAAACACGCGATCCAAATCTTATTCAATAATTACCCAAGTCGATTTGAAATGGCGAAAAAAAACAACAAACTACATACCTGTGGGAAAAAGTGTATAAAAATGAATGCGGAGTGACAGCCCAAATATGGTATTTAAGGAAATGAAGTAAAATGAGTTAAATTTCACATTATTCATGTTTTTTTTTATACTGTCTGTTTTTTGTTGATTCTTTTTAAAAGAATCGGCTTAAAATTTAAATAAAATATACCTTATAGCTGAATAATATTTTTTATTTATTAGCCCAAATAATATAAATTTTTCATAGTTTAGAACTTCTGGTTTATACAATCGATTGTTCACGCCAGTAAATTTCTAATTTTTGCTAATGCAAAAAAAACATTCACGATCAGATAGCAGCCCAGTGCACATCGCCACCACCGCTACTGTTCCGCAAATACCAAACATTCAGACAACAATACCAAACCTACCGACCGCAGCCATTCTATTACCGACCACCGCTTCCGAACTTCTACACCCGCAAGACAAACAACTCTACAAACCAGCACTACCCACATACAACGACCAAGCCTCAAAACTACTGCATAAACATGTCTGACAACAATACTACAAACACTCCGACCGACGCCAACGACAACAATACCACAAAATTGACACCAGAGGAGAAAAAAATTGCATCGGAACCGATCACCATTACTGAAAAAACCCACCCGGACTCCATGCTCTTCAAAATCACCGACCTTCTCCACTCCGGGAAAGACGGAAAAGGGCTCATCTCGGTAGAGTCCCTCCTGACTCTCCATAACCTGCTCTGTATGGCATTCTCACCGTACAAAAAAACTGAAGAAAAGGCTCACAACCTTAAAAAAATTCTCCAAAACAAAAGCTCGCCGACCCCTGACCTCAGTTGGGAAGACATGGCCTGCGACAACTCCGACAACGACTCCTCAGACTCACAGCCCCCCGATTCACGACCACGGCACAACATACCTCTAAAAAGAAAAATACGATCGGAAGAGGATGAACCCCCCAAACCTGATACATTCAAGACTATACCCAGCCGCCGCACCAAAAAAGCAGCAAAAAAAGCCTGCAAAAACCCACCAGACTCAACACCTCGCGCAGCAACCCCGACAACTCCCACTACTAAGCCGCTTCAAAAAACCAAAAACGACAATACCACTCTGCAGTCACCCACCAACAGCAAGAAAATGAACAACTCGACCCCGGACCAAAAGACTGAAAAAACACCTCCGATTATAATTCACAACAAAAAAGACTTCGCCATCCTAGAAAACGACCTGAAGCTGGCCGGACTCTCAGGCTTCTCTGCTACAGACCAGAAAGATTCCCTGAGAGTCAACACAGACAATAGCACGATCTACCGAAAAATCGTAGACTTCCTGGACAGGCGCAGCATCTCCTTCCACTGCTTTACCCTCAGGGAGGATAAAACCTACAAGATCGTCCTCAAAGGCATCCCCGAAAGCCTTGAAGACTCAAAGGTGGAGGAAATGCTGCGTGACGAGGGATATCCGATAATAAGAGCGCAACGCATGAGAAAAGGGAATGACAGGACTCCAATGGCCCTCATGCTGCTCGACATCGAGCACACAGAAGAGGGCAAAAAAACCTTTGAGATTAAAAAACTCAGAAACTACAACGTTTCAGCCGAATCGCTGAAAAGGAAAACCGAACTCGGCCAGTGTCACAACTGCCAGAGGTTCGGACACTCACAGACCGGATGCCACGCAAAACCGCGATGCGTAAAATGCGGAAAAGATCATAAAACAGACTCCTGCAAAAAAAACAGAGAGGACGGCCCAGCGACCTGCGCAAACTGCTCCGGACAACACCCGGCGAACTACCGGGGCTGCCCGAGTCATCCACGAGCAGGCAGACCCATAATGCGAGCCGAGACCTGGCCAGCACTACCCACAAACACGGGTAGACGCTACCAGGACCAATCAACCGAACGACAACCCCAACAACCGAAACAACAACTTCGCACTTCATGGGCACCGAAAGTCGCAGACACGACCCAGCTGAGACCGACACCGACACAAAAACACAACGTGAGTACCACGCATTTCCCCCCCCCCGTCCTACGCGAAGCCGCGCGCGACAGGGCCCTGGAAGAGCTCGTAAGAGATCTCCAGGACTCAATAGCGCGCAGCCAAGCAACCATCGCTCGCGTATGCGAATACTATTACCAGACCACCTCCTTAACCAACCATGGCCAACACTAAGACAAAACCTACATCACTACAGATAGCGTTCTGGAACGCAAACGGTTCCCTACGTAACGATAAAATCGAAGTGCAAAATTTCCTTAGAACACACGACATTGACGCACTACTCGTCAATGAAACGTTTTTGAAACCCGCGACACCGATTAACTTCCCGAACTACAGTACGCACCGGACCGACCGGACGCACGCGAGAGGCGGAGGAACCGCCATCGTAGTAAAATCACACATTGATCATTGTGCTATTATCCAGAAACCGCGATTAGCCTCTTGCAAACTAGAATCTACCGCGATATGCATTAATACAAAAAATGCAGGCAAAATACAATTGATATCTGTATACTGCCCTCCAACACACCGAACAACATTGGCAGCATCAGACTTAAAAGATCTGCTGTTGAATGATATCCCCGCCGCCGTTATTGCCGGGGACCTCAACGCAAAACACTCATCCTGGAATAGCCGTCGGACCACCTCCCGTGGCCGACTCGTCTACAAATTTGCACTAGACAACAACGCCGTCATTGCTGCTCCTATTGAGCCAACCATATATCACCCCGCAACGAACACACAAGATGTGCTCGATTTTGCATTATTAATAGCGATGTCGCACACACCGCAAATCAGAGTCGTTCACGAATTAAATTCAGACCACCGGCCGGTCCTCCTATTTTTAGCTGACCCACAAGATCCACAGGCTATAGTGCCGAAAAAAACCAGAGACAAAGTCTCCTGGGAAGACTTCAGCACCCACTTCTCAGACAACTTTCACAGCCCTGCCAGTCTCGCCAATACGGCAGACATAGACAGAGCAATTTCCGGTCTGACGGATTCCATACGCGCCGCGAAAGAATCCGCCACGACCGAAGTCCCCGTGGAAGACCACCGACCAGATATCCCAGTTAGAATTAAAAACCTAATTCGGGAAAAAAACAGAGCGGCTAAGGAATGGCGCCGGCACGCCAATCCAACAGCACGAGCACTCAAAAACCGTCTCACCGCGGAGATCAAAATTGAACTTCGGGAGCACAGAGACTCCACCTATGGTGAATACCTGCAAGGTATGACCAAAGGAAGCAACCCATTCTGGATCCTCAGCAAAGCAGTCAGACACAAAAAATGCCCCATCCAACCGCTTAACGGTCTGAATGGCCCGGTCTTCACAGCCGCGGAAAAAGCAGAAACTTTCGCGGAATCACTCGAGAAACAATTCTCTCCGAATGAATTCAATCAAAACGACCTCGTGCTCAAAACACGTATAGAAACAATAACCGCCAAATATATTAAAATCTCTGAAGAGATCACAGCATCTCCGACCGAGAATTCCATCACACCCGCAACCACGGGCGAGATCGAATGCCGAATCAAATGCTTATCCAATCGTAAAGCCCCTGGCAACGATGAAATAAAGCACAAAGCGCTGAAACACCTTCCCGAGAACGGTGTCAAAGCACTCACAACGATCATAAACGCATGCCTAGCAGTCCAACACTTTCCGCACGCCTGGAAAGCCGCAGACATCATCTTAATCCCGAAACCGGGAAAAACACACCAGATTCCAGAAAATCACAGACCCATTAGCCTACTCCCGACAATGGGAAAGCTACTGGAACGTGTAATTAAATCCCGACTAGAGGAATTCGTGACGGAAAAAAAACTCATCCCGGATGAGCAACACGGCTTTCGTCACAGACACTCCACTAACCATCAACTACTCAGAGTTGTTGAATTCATCAGCGAAGGTTTCAACCGCAGATGTTTCACCACAGGCCTATTTCTCGACATCGCCAAAGCTTTCGATAAAGTTTGGATAGAAGGTATGATAGTCAAACTCTCCGAGGCCGGCCTCGAAAGTCCAATGATAAAAATTTTAAACTCATTTATGACCAACAGAACTTTCCGCACTAAAGTTAACGGCGAATTATCGACGACGCGAACGCCGACAGCCGGTGTACCACAGGGGTCCGCCTTATCGCCCCTGCTGTACAATCTTTATACTCATGACATCCCATTACCCGCTTTCATACCCGGGATAAACGAAACAATCGTTGCGCAGTACGCAGACGACACAGCGATCCTAGCACGATCACTAAACAGAAATAGAGCCACCGCACTTGTACAAAAGGCAAGTGAGGACATCCAAGCCTGGTGCGCCAACTGGCGCATTCAAATACACCCAGAAAAAAGCACTGCAATAACCTTCAGTCGCAGGCCAAATAGACACGATAAGAATATCAAAAGCATCCGGATGCGAAACACAGACATTCCATGGGCACGAACGGTAAAATACCTCGGCCTCACACTTGATTCGCGACTAAATTTCAACAGCCATATATCTGTTAAAATAAAACAGGCATCCCAAGTCACGGGCCAACTCTACCCGATGATTGGGCACAGAAGTAAACTTGCAATAAACAGCAAGCTACTCCTGTACACCGCGATTACCCGTCCAATCATGACTTACGCATGCCCAATATGGGCGTATGCAAGCATGAAACACATCCAGACGCTCCAGACCATACAAAACAAATCACTTCGAACGTTAACAGGCGCACCCTGGTACGTTCGAAATACCACTCTCCACAGAGACACCAAAACTGACACCATATTCGACCACGTCATGAAACTGTCGAAGAAATTCTACAGCGACATGACAGACCACTCAAACGACACTATCAAATCGCTACTAAACGATTACATAAAATACCCACACACCGACATAGCACGGCCAAGGAAGGTTCTCCTTCTCAAACCCCCCTAGCTCCCCCCCGACCCCGACACCCAAATGCTGGTACACCACAAAATGACACACAAATCGGGGTGACGTCACAAACCACCCCAGGCACACGACACATGCCGACACTGTAGGCTCGACCTTCTCTCGAGGGTAAAAAACAAAAAAAAAAAAAAAATATTAACATATACTGCTGCTCGAGGTTAATGAATCACCCTACAGTGTCAACCACCCAACCAACCAACGCCAACAATACACACAAGATCCCACACACAACTTCATATATTTTTATAATTTTATATACCATTGTTTCACCTTACCATTGTTATTTATTGTATATTATTATTGTTATTTACTTATTCTTGTTTGTTAATTTTTTTTTATATTATCATTGTTATTACTTGTTTGTTAAAAATTAAAAAAGGGGGGGAAAAAAAAAAAAAAAAAAAATATGTATATATATATATATATGTTTATATATATATACATACATGTCCATCCTGTCTCAAAAAAAAAATATATATATGTATCATACAAAGCAGGATCGAACACTATAAAGGGAAAAAAAATAGAAATCCCAACATGAGACGAAAGGGCAATTGGAGTAATCCATAAGGCCCCACACCCAAGTGTAAGA